>JAVSBS010017811.1:36856-52619 GCA_033124195.1 Coracias cyanogaster
GGAGGGGTTTCCAAGCCGTGGAGATGTGGTGCTGAGGGCCAGGGGTTAGTGGTGCCCTGGCAGCGCTGGGGGAATGGCTGGACTCAAAGATGTTGAAGGTCTCTTTCAACCAAAACAATTCTGATTCCATTTACTCTCCATGAAGATCAGTTACCCTCCAGCCAGCGCTCACGACTGACATCCCTTCTCTCAAAACAAGCCAAGACACCCACACCTGAGCCATCCAGAAGGACACGTTATCCCCCGCACGGGGATCCAGATCTAAAAATACTCGTAGCATATCTGGTGCGATTCAGGTGCTGCCGGGCACTGACCCTCCGGCACCAGCAGCCGAGCCCCCGTTATCTCCTCGCCCAAACGCGGGCCACAGCCTTGAGCCCTTAATCTGTCCCTGCACCCTCTGCCCCCACCCATCCAGAACGAGCAAATTCTCTTCTGCTTTACAAGCGAGCTGAGAATATGCACCAAGTCCAAGTTATGTAAACAGGAGATTGTGGGTATTTTGCAGCTGGCACCGTTCACCCGCTTGTTAATTTGCTGGGAATGGGGCTCGAAGGTAAAAATGCAGCAGGGTCTGGTCGGCTTCTAGCGCTGGTCATGGAGGAGCGAGCTGTGCTGCACGCGATGAGACCGTCAGATAAAACCCGGAGGATGGAACCAAACCCCATATTCACACACTGAAATAACTTGCTTTGAGCTCGTCGTTTACCATCATAAAACACGGGCTCCGAGCCCCGATTCTGGCGGTTTTTTTGGTCGTTTCTGCAGCTTCTTCAAAGGATGTAAAATGAGACAGGAGCGAGAGTCACTTCAGCATTAAATGCTGTTCGTTCCAGTACTGAAAAGTCTAGCATATGCAAACCGGCCGTTATCTAGGAATTATTTTTAGCCGAAACAGAAGGTTTCTCAAGCCACCAAATCAGCATGGCAACTGCTTTGAGGTAGCCCTAATTTTGGTGCAGAGTATTACACCAGTAACCATAGACACTTAAAAATAGCTCGGTACAGATGTGACTTCTCTTTTTTTCTTCTTTCAAGTAATATTCATCTGTGTACAGCTCATTCTGAACAGCAATTTCGCCTTCCTCTATTAATACCAGCACAAGTTCATCCCAAGAAACAGGGGGGAAACGTCGTGTTTTCCACTCACGTAAAGTTAAGACGTTTTGTTCCCAACAGTCATACTCAAGCTGCGTGAACCTACATGTATCTGGCACCTGAAGGGGGTTTTTTTCCCCTAGTTCAGTTCTGTCCCTACTCCCCCATCTCAGCTCTCCCCCTAATAAACACCTGTGAATTTGACCCAACCTAAGCTCTAATTCTGCACATGCTTTTACCAAAATAGAAGCTTCTTCAGCCTTTCTTGTAGTGACACCCACCATCAGCTACAACAGTTTGTAACGCTTTGGTACTCAGGCTCTTAAATTCTAATTTATGCGCATGCTGAAGTGAGTAAAATGCTCAAAATTCCACACGAACTCACAAAACTACCCAAGGATCCCTAGCTCAAGATAAAAAAATTAACAGGTGCTGCTCTTAAGGAATATCCAGATAGTCCCACGTTAGCATCTCAAAGCAGATTAACACTCTGCTAATTACAAGCTAGTTACTACTATTGAAATTCTGATTATTACACAGATTACCGCACTGAAAAATTAATTAATGAGACTAGCATAACTGTAAAGAAATGCATCCCAAGGCCAAGACCGTTTAGAGTCCACGGTTTATAAGAACTCTGCTGAGATTCCATCCGGACCAGGATCCCTGCCGGAGGTTTTGTGCCCTGCCACTGAAAAAGCTGATTTATTTGGGGCTAGAACCACTGACATCCTCCTTTCAGCACCTTGCTGACAGAGCTGCCACCTCGCTGTGTTTTATTCCTGGCCAATTCCCTTCTCTGGTTCATAAGAGTATGAAACAGGAAAGCTTTTTTTCCCTGGGTATTGGAAGCTGTGAGTATCCTTGACAGCATTCATTAGCCTAAAACTGAGAATAGGTAAAAGAGACATGGACACAGTAAAGGCTTCTAGAGAATTAAAGTAAGGAAGCAGGAGTTTTAAACTCTTATGTCCTGCTTCCTCCAATTGAGTACTTGAAGTTTTTCTTTCTTGCAAGAGGAATATTTATACAGAAAAGTCACACTATTAAAATCTCCTATCACTGGGCGCTGCTTTAAATCGCTGACATTTGCGCTACACAAAACCTGGCACCTTCCAAAGTTACTGGGAAATCTCCACAGCAGCATTTATTAGGAACTAAAGTCAACAAATTGGGGAATTAAGGTCTAGTGGAAGAAAGCGTATCCCAAAAATAAACAGCTAAAAAACCCAGGGTTTCGTGTCATCATCTGAATTTGAGAACTTGTAGCGGGACTGGAATTCTTTCAGTCCAGCTGATGGGAGATTGCTGGAAAGCAAAGCCCTGACGACAATTCCTTATCGCAGGCACTGTCGTGACATACAAGTACCACACTTCCAACCAGACAGTTACGCAGCTGCCAGCTCCTCGTCATACCCAATAAAAATAGTAAAAGGACAAAGAGCTCTTTCTGTCTGCCCTAATTGAACTGCCTCTCGCTTTCTTCAAAGCTCTACCTTTGGCCTTTACTCGACAGTGCAATTAATTAAAGAGGCGAAAACGAGGGAAGCGGGAGGTCAGCGCCGTGCTACCAACATCCTCCTTCCACACACCAGGCTTCGCTCCTTGTCCGCTCAAACTGCCATCGCAGGTGACTGGCGGCTATTTCGCCAAAAAAACTCTTCTCTGGAAGTTAAGCGCTCAAAAAGTGCATTAAATATTTAAGTTTCATAAGGAACTGCATCATTTGAAAAGACTTAACTACTATGAGAACTAGTATCATTTTAAGATAGGGTCTTTTTAACATTATTGTAAGGAACGGCATCATTCGAAAATATTTTTAATTACAGCAAACCGCATCATTTGAAAATAGTGTCTTTCTAAAGTCATTACAAGGAACCGCATCATTTTAAAAGAGGCTTTTAAAAATTCTTATAAGGAGCTGCACAGTTTTAAGAGAGGGTCTTTCAAAATTCTCACAAGGAACTGCATCATTTTAAAACAGTCTTTTTAAGTATTACAGGGAACTGCATCACTTTAAAATGGGTTTTGTTTCGGTTACCCTGAAAATGTCCATCTGGGATCCGTGTGAAAGCTGCTACAAGGGGAGCCCAGTGGCCAAGGGCAGCGTTTTAAGCTGTTCTGATTCATTTTGCTACATTTCCTTCGAGGAGGAATATTAAGAAAAGAGGCATTTCTAGAATTTAAGCAGCTTTCCATGAAGAGTCAGGTGCAGATCCTCACCAGGTGCTCTCCAAAGCGCAAAGAAAGCTTTCGCAGTCTTTTTAGTTTCTTTATTACATGCCAGGCTGTTTGCTCAACTAATGGCAACAAATTGTGCACCCTTAAAAACTCTCCCTCTCACCCACTTCTAATTTTGCCAAACTTCAGTTGCAGATTTTTATCTAAGCTTTCATGCTGAGCTTTCTGGGAAGTTTAATTATAAACAAAGTAAAAAAACCCTGGAAATGGCTCCTTTCTTTATTTCCCAGGACAAAAAGGGTTGTATTTTTCTTCTTAACTTATGATAACAATCATGTCTTTCCTGCTACCTTTTGTTAGAGTGCTACGTACTCTTAGCAAGACTAATATATCCCAAGGTAAAATATGGGCAAGGAGAAAGGTGCTGGTCTTTACTGCCTACTTAATTCAAGCCTTTCTCAAAGTTTTATCGTGTCACCACAAAAAATTAAGTTACTTACAGCTGAGTTCAGATTCTTGAAGAAAAAAAACAATTAAATTCCCCTTCCTTATACAGATCCAGTTTAAACACACACCTGTTTGTATCTAAAGGGTATATAAATGCCATTTTTCAAGTTCACTGAGGAGTTGCAGGGCTTTACCAGAAACACTACCAATTACATCTCAGCGCTGTCAGTAACTGCCGCGACAGACGGTTTCAAGCGTCTATAAATACCTTGGCAGAGTTCAGTCATTGGAACAGAAGAAGTAAAACTCCTAAATATATTTTAAAAAAAAACCTTTTGGTACTCACAGAAGCTGCACCACCGTTTAGACAGGCACATCAAAGCTGCAGAAGGTTTGCAGCAGCCTCCACGTGCCGTCACTGTAAATAATTGATACCCAGAAAGTCTTGCACCAAGTTTACCAGGCTCGGCACGGCGTTTCCTCGGGACACGGGTGAGGTTTCCATGGATTGCGGCACCCACCACAGTTTTGCCGTCAGTGAACCTTTGACTCCTTATTCTACCCAACAGCACGGCCTCAGAAAAGTAAATTTCACCACCAGCAACACTGGGGAGCTTGTGCTCTGGATTTGGCGGTGTTAGAAAATCACCTCGCTATGGATTTAGCAAGGTTAGATAATGAAGAGGGGGGAAAAGTTTCTATGGAGATAATCCATGTGATCAAGGAGCAAGGTCTTTCCTGGACCACATCTGAAGTTCACGTCTCTTTCAGAAATCAGAGCGTCATTCTTTGAACTGGAGTCGGACAGACGTACAGAACAAATACCTTACTCAGTTTAAGGATATAAGCCAGTGAAGAACTTTCCAAGGCAACCCACATACAAACTTACCCCTTGGCTTCCTTGAAATTGGATTACTGGTTTTGATGTCACAGCATCCTACAAAAAGAAGCAGAAAAAAAAAAATTAGAGAAATTTAAAGCTCCAACATTCACTGCCAAAAAATACTCAGCTTGATTTTTCACCTATGCTTTTTTTTTTTAAGGAAAAAGGTTCAGGGATATACACAGAATTCCAAGGGAGAAAATACAAAACCTTCTGAAACAGTGATTTCTACCTACAAAAGGGATAAAGCTGCAACATCACCAGTGATTAAACAACATCACAGAACAGCTGGGGTTGGAAGGGACCTCTGGGGATCATCTAGACCAAGATCTTCACCCTTTAAAGTCATTAACCCCTCAGAAAACGAGAATCTCCGAGGTGACACCCAGAGGGGCTACATTTTGTTCCCTTCTGACCCCTAAACCACCTTCCAGGCACAGGACAGCTCAGCTCTGTATCTTCAGTGCTTATGTAAGTTTTGAGTTAAACAGTGGATATTTGAGGGGAAAATTTATTCCAGTTCTAGGTCTGAGCACACACTAAGCAAATTTTTTCCAATAGAAAGCTGGCAATTCATTGGGAAAGCAAACTGCAACTTCATTGCAAAATACTGTTGTTACGCTGCCCGCTTCAACAATCAGCCTCTTCCTCCACGCTAATTTACTTCCATTTCAAGCAGTCCTGCTAGCCCTAAAACCCCTTAAACCCGCTCAAGATGGAAAAAAAAAAAAATCACAGAATTTCAGTCTCTTTTGCACTTCTCACTGTGCTGTGATTTTACAAAGATTGAAGGCTTGGGAATTCCAACTCTTCCCTGAGGTTTCAGCTATAGGGAACAAAGCACGTGTGCAACCCAAGGCACACTAAGCTTTTAGTTCTTAAATTTCAGGAGAATTTGGGCTGTATTGGTTTTCTTTCTTAAGCCACACAAAACACTCCAAGACCCCCCCGGGAGGCACAGGAGTTGTGCTCCACGGGGTGGAGAAACACGCTGTGGGGGATCCCGGCGCGACGCCTTCGACAGGGACACAAGAATTTCCAAAGGGGTTGACGCGTCGTTTAAGAGGGAACGTGTTGCCACACATACGAGAGATTTCAAAGGGGAAAAATGCCCAAGAAGAGTTCAGAAGACCAAACCCAAACGGTCTGTTTGTCCTGTCCTGCAGCTCTTGTGTCTCTCGGCATTATGAAGATCCCAGATTCCCGAAAAAGGCATTTAGATGGAGCGGCAAAAGAGTTAACAGCTTGAAAGCCCATTAAGTTTATCATCTATAAAATCTTTCCAAGCGCTTTCAGCCCAGGAATGGAGAATCTAAGCCACAATACGCTGACATTAACAACAACAAAAAGAAATAAAATTCACTAGCAAGAAAATATCCTTCCAGGGCAGATGAATAAGCTCATCCCAAGACAGTTCCAGAGCCTTTTAAGAGCCCATCCAACACGGTTTAACAGACCCGCATCACACCCTAAACCCATTCTGAGATATTTATGAGCGACCAAAGCAAGAATAAGCCCGAAGCTGACACTCCGGGTTGTGGAGCAAGTTTCATAGACCCGAAACAACCTTTATAAAGAAACAATAAACAACATCTTGCTCTTCGTACAGAGATCAGTGAATTCCTTGAGTGCCACGACACCGCATACCACAGCGCGCTGTTCATAGACGGGCTGGCCAGCGTTTTGTTCACGGTGTCAGCATGTACTGTGCAATGTGTCCAGAAATTCATATGAACATACTTGAGCAAACAAGCATTTGAAACATTAAAAAAATCTGGATTTAAAAAAAAAGGCCAACACGCTCTCAGTGTGGATCTTGTAAAGCTAATTACAGATTTGCGAAGTTCTGCAATTAATTCTGGAAAATTACTTAAGTGGAATAAAAAGGTAATGTGAAGGACGTAAGTAGAATAACGAGGAAGGAACAATACAAAAGCACAAATCCGAACAGGCTTTAATTACAGAACTTATAAATTCCCTCATCTACATACAAAATAGTTGGGAGTTAAATGCGTAATCTCAAACTAAAAGAAAAAAATGAGTGTTCGTATGAGTTAACAGGCAAACTTCAGTGTTACTCCCTCGAATCCCCGGAATACGGTATTTCCAGGCTCCCCAGTTGCCCCTGCCTCGCGGCTGCTGGGTTTTGTGATCTCCCATGTAAGAATATCCATGTTCTAACTCCCTGCCGTGCTCCACAGGAGGGATCGCAGGGAAGAGCTGGATATTGGAGGGTCGTTGCACCGCCAAAGTTGCCCTTTGAGGAAGGGAAGGGGAAAGCTCTTGGCTTCTCAAAACACCACCCCCATGGCACTGCTGCCCTTCTGCCCATGCCCAATTCCTTGGCTACAGGTCATCTGAGAACGCTCATGGAAGAAGAAAACACACGCACACCCTAACCCGATTAAGAATATGCATTTAAGTACTTTTATTAGATGAAATTAAATTCCTGCTTGGACACCTTCATTCAGAATAAAAGCAAACAGATGAATTCAGCTAAAGCAAATTAAAACCGTATTTCCATTTCTATCTTCAGTTCCTTTGGATTAACTGTCCTGAATGCTCTTGTAGGGACAAACCCCAAGTTTAAGGAGTTTTTGCTACCATTTCCAACGTCCCTCTGTCATCTTCTACAGCTTCACCTAATTCTTCTTCCCTAGTGATGCCAAGACAGTGGATGTCCTTCATTACCATTTCCCAGAAATGCTGTCCCATCCTCCTTTAGCAGTAACAAGATCTTTCCCTTTTTCTATCTTCTAATTAAAACAAGTGATCCCATCAGACCTAGGAGAGAACCACGGTTCTGCTGCGGGTGTGAGTCTGCCTTCTCCCCGAGTACTCCAGCTTAGAGCGTTCAGTAAATCAAGGAGGCTGCTGAAACCTCACCTTTCTGTTCAATTAAGAGGCAAAACAAGACGGATCTGTCCTTGGCCACCTGCACAGCTTTACCTTCCAGCTAACAAATTCTAGCTCCATTCCTCCATGAGACTAGCTCTATTTAAGAATAGCTACTGGAAGCTGATTAGGATAAAGCCAAAAACGTAAGCAAGAAAACAACAGTTCAAGTATTTTAAACCAGCCACCTGTCAGTTCAACAGGTTTGCTGCTGCTGCCAGGTACCAGATGTTCACCTCGGCGGTTAACACACTCATCCATAACGGTGACAGTGCTTTGAAGAAGTCCAAGCGTGAGCGAGCACGGTTGCTGGGACGCGGGGGACCAGAGAACAAGCTCCTGCCATGCAAGAATAACGAATTTCTGAGCTGTGCGTAGACTAAGAGCAAGCAAAGACCCTTTAAACACATCTAAGATACACAAATTCCATGTCTGCTCCGTGCTCACCATTGTTTCAACAAAGGGCTTCCTGATGCAGGACTAAAAGGTTGGCAAATCATTACCAGGGCTTCGCTGTTTGCTAACTCCTACAATGGATCTGTAAGAAAATGCGTCAAGCTTCCTCCCGTCTTATCGTAAGAGAAAATGAACTGTTTTAACAAACTGGAGAGTCCTTCCTGCAAGCGAACTCAGCAGTGCCCCAGAGCTCGGCAGGAGCAACTTCCAGACCGCAAATGCGTGGCTGGAGTTCTCCGGGATCTATCCAAACTTAAGTTGCCATCTTCACCGTGTCCACGTGACTGGCAAACAGACCCTCAGAAGGAGCCTGAACAGACCTCAGCTGTATCAGGTGACAATCCAGCATTTGACTCCATCAATACTCACTTATTTTCACCTGCAAAGAGCATTTCCACGCTCCCGTGCCCAGTTCCCTGCCTTCCAGAGCTCCTGCTGTATAATGCAGGCAGGTTTCAACCACCAAAGCTCTGCTCTGAGATGCCACCATGAATCAAACCCCACAGACCCAAGCGGTTTTTGTCAGCCAGTCCTCCAGATACTGTAAGATTATTGCAGAAGTCATGAGATTAAACCAAAAACCCAAAACCTCATCCCCAAAGCTCCCACAAAACATTTGTCTTTTATTAGCATGGTATTAAGCTCATCTTCATCCTCTAGATTCCCCGGGGCTAGAGGAGAGCTGGTAACCCTTAAGCTCTGAAAGCTCAAGGGTGGTGGCAACGCACAAACAGCTCCTCGCACTTAAATACATCAGATCTGGCACGTGGAAGCTTGAGCAAAGAATAGGATGAACAAGAAAGTGTCCATAAAACACGCAAAAATGAAATGTACAGCTAATAAAATAGTTTATCAGGTATAATCAAATCTAGTAGGAGGTTTTAGAACAGTTTAGTGGGAAAGCGAGATGGGATATTCCTACGCAGGACCAGAAAGGACATTTGAAATCCTCAGGTCAAGTAACCAGTTGGAAACCTCTCTGTTTCTTCAGGGAAATAGAGATAATTAAAGAATACGTTGTTTCAAGAAGTTCCGTTATGCATTTACTGGAATTTATAATGGAGGCAGTGTTATATGGAAAATATTTGCCTAAACTTAATATTGGTGTATTTGTTTTCTTGAATGCTGGGAGTCACAAACGCCGAGCAAACAGAGCAAATGAAAGCTTCCCCTTATTTATGTTGGAACAAGGGAATTATTTTCAGAATTTAAAGCTTCTTGCAGACATTTAAAATTAGTAGCAAGAATTCCAGTAAATATAGAGAGAAACTCTAAAATCATGCTAAGCCCAAGGCTGGCCCTAATGGGACATTTTGGACTTCCACATGCAATTCCCACCAGAGAAAGCTGCTGCACCTCAGAATCCGGCTACAAAAACGAGAACAAAGAGGAATCGCTTAAAATTCATATATTTCAGACTTGCTAATAGCCCAAACTCCAAGTTCCTCTTTAATTCTTTGGTTATGACTAGTTTATGTTTCTTTTGCCTATGCAGTGTGGTCCAAATATAGCCATGCTCCCTTCTCGGCGTCCTCCAGCTTCTCAGCACAACTGGGCAGAGGAAGAAGGGTCAGATATCTGGGCGGATACTCGGTTCGAGCAGACCTAGATGCTTGAGAAAAGGTGTCCTGCAGAGCTGAAGAGAACATCATGATTTAGAATTCCACTTACACCTTTGTTTTAAACGCACCACAGACTTTGTAAAGCAGAGACCAAAAAGCAAAGCAAATATATCCTGCGTCTCATTGTGACAGACTCTCAAGAGACACCTCAGAGTCCCCACGTTCATTGTTAGCAAGATATATAAATCCCAGGGGAATTAAATACTGCTGAATATACCAACAACTTCGAGTGACTCGGTGTGAAGTTTACTGGCAGTCAATTAGCCAAAGCCGGCTCAAGAGAGAACCGCTTTATATTAGGTAGAGACAAAAGGCTTCTCCCAAGACATTCCACTATTTCTAGGCTTATATTTTACTGCCTACCAGAAACACCGCAGTAAAAAGCCTCCTGAATTTTTTTTTTTTTTTTTTAATGCCACATCTATTACGTATGGAATTAAAATACCGTCTCCCTGCAACAATTTCTACCTGCCATTTCAGGCCTCCCCATGATCTCATTTGAAGTTGAGGACACCAACAGACTGCAGATGGGATCGAGTCTGCTGAGACCTGGAAATTATAGCTCCTATATAATTTTTGTTGACCTCAACTACAAAGCCTTCCAGACCTTTTATACTATGTACGCCTCGGACACAAGCTACTGGTTTTGTTATTCAAATACAAGATTCTCAGGGAAAGAGTTTTGGAAATTCCATGTAAATCTACAACTGTTGAAGCAAAAGTTTAGCCTTCTACTCCTCAGGCTGCAACCCAAAAATTAATTCATACACATGTTTGTTCGCTCCTCCTCTCTGAGATTACCCCATTTACTACCTTGACGAGCAAAGGGTTCTCAAAGAGCAAAACCACATCTGTCTGCTAGGCCCAGTTTGCCACTTTTCTACCCTATTTTCCTCTTCCCAACATTTAAAAGAAATATTTGTTTGGGGCAGAAGCAAGTATTTGAGCTTTTAATACGAATAATTTTTGGAAAGGTGCTTTTGATGGAGGTTTAGGAGCTGGAGACTTAAACTGCAGTTCAGAGTAATTGGTATTCATTATATCAGTTTCCTAATACGCATTAATGGATGCTTATTATCACTGCAATATCAAAGCACCTACAAACCTTAGCCGTAACAGTGCAAGCAGCAATAAAACGATAAAGAGCTTTTATGCCAGCCAAAATGCTAAGCTGTACATTTTAAAGTTTGTAATTGCTAAACTGCAAAATATATCCTGGCTACCTTGCTTAAAACTGCATCATTTGAAGTGGGCTGTCAGAGCGCAATCCTCACTCCCTCAGTAGTTAACTTCCCAGGGTCAAAACCCAAGAGTGCCCCTATAAGATTCAAGTTTTATTGAAAATTGTCAGCTCAAAAACCCCCCTTGACATTACTGAAACCGTGGCCAAGTCACGGAATTTCTACTGACTCCTACATCACCACACAACCTGAGCAGCAGAGACACCATCACTGGAAATACAGGAACCCCCCACCTTTGAGGGAGTTCAGAGAGTAAGACACATGATTAAGTTAAAAATAAAAACCTGTAACCTAATCGAAATGCTTTGTGGCTGCAACGTAAAGCAGAAACTCAGTCCCTCAATGGACAATAGCTTGTATCAGCAAAGCAGAAAGCAATTAAACTCCACTGTCATCAAGATGTCACCCCACAGGCACGAGAGCTGAGCCAGCCATGGAGCCTGTTCTCTCACGCATGCCTGGATCTTCTGATCTTGCCTAATCCAGGTTAAAAAGATCCCCCTGAATAAAGCGCAGTCTATTTGTTGGTATGGTTCTTAGCTGCAGAATTCATTTGGAAACTTAAACCGAAACGAGTGAGCACCGCTACCCCCGACAGCGTGGAACCCTCCGTACAGCTCCTTCCTGCACGGCCGCTCGCGAGCCAATGCCAGAAAGCTTTTTTTAAAGGAGAGGAATGAGGGAAAGGGAGAGAGTGGGAGAAATATAGAACCAGACTGGGTACCTGAACACCCATCCTGCACCTCCAAACCTGGGGAAGCAGAGGAAGGTTGATGTTTGCCAGCCTCACAGCGGTACTTCACCAGTCTTTATCACTACGCCGTTCCAAGCGCGGTCACCCAGCTTCCCAACCCCATCTTCCGTCTTCATGTGTCCCCCGTTTAAAGCTCCTTGGTGGGTCTCATCGTTGAAACTCTCCGTGGCACCAAACCACTCAAGCTCAACTCACTCCAGTGATGTTTTACATCCAGGACAGTTTAAGTTTTATACTCAAGCCCAGTGAACTTTTTCTTGTTTCAGTTTAGTAACTTCCAGTAAAACTTCCCAGATGTGCTACAAAAGAGCCTTTGCTTCCTAGCGCTGAACTAAATTACGTTTTTCTCTTCCGATATTCGCAAAAATAAACCTTTAAACTCCAAAAGAACAGCTGCCTCCGACACAAATTCTGATACTCTGATCGTCTTTAGCACCAGACCACAGATCTTGCGAAAGGTGGCTTTGGGAGAGGAGCTCCAACTCTGAAAAATCCCAGGACAAACCACACGTTGCTCGCGATCACTGGCCAAACATCCTGGCTTAGCCCAAGGTACAGTAGTTTTCCACTAGAAAGGAGAGCCACGCATCTATGCAATTTAAGCAATGCCTTTCAGGAAGGAAATTAAAAGGAGGCTCAATTCCTTAGAGAAATAATTAAAGTATTGTCATTTGGTATCGAGCTGACTGATCACTGTAGAGCAGGCGACCTTGTCTGCCTACAGAAGAACCTGGCTGCAGCCAACAGACCAATAGATCCACCCGACCACCTGCTTCCCGAGAACAGGAAACACCAAACGACTTCTTGCAATCCCTATTCCTAAGTTTTTATGGCATTCCGAGTACAGCAACCAAGTAACTCTTTTCCAAGAGCACCGAGACAGATACAAAATTGTTCTGTAATAAATGTGAATAAATTCACCCTCTGAAGTGGCTGCAAGAGACGCTGCAAGGCCACAATGGTCTGTCTCCAAAAAAAACCACAAGTTTTGTTTTTGCAGACAGCGGCCCTGGGACTTCCAGAGGACACCAAGGAGTTAGACCGAGCTGTCTCCAGAGCAGGGCTCACCTCTCAGGGGACAGGCTACTGCAGAGAGACGCCGCAAGAGGAGAGCAAGCCCCAGGGACAGACACAGCCATAGCCTGGTTCCTTCTAAGAGCCTCAACGCTGCTGTCCTGAACGCCACTTTCTACTTGCGGGGCCAGTTGGTCACCGGATCCCATCGCTGCTGCTTCCCAAGGTGTCCAACATCCCTGCTCCGTGTGATCGGTACCAAGCAGCTGCAGCTCTCCACCTGGCAAAGCTGGAAAGCAGCGCAATTCCACACCAAAACGGGAGGTGACAGAAGACTGAGCCCAAAGGGAATGTGGATCGTAAGGAACAGGAAAAGATCAAAGATGGTTTTGTGGCATCAAGGGCCCCCAGCTCCCAATTAACTCCGACGCAGTTACGGATCCTCAGCAGAAGGCAGTATGCAGAAGTCGGCCTCAGTTGGGATTCATTTGGGAATCCAAGTTCGGAGCCTGCGAGCGCATTTCCCAATGGCACAGCACTCCTTTTATTTTGTGTTTTTATCCTTGCTTTTCCAGGGAGTTAAGGGAGATCTACTCATTAAGTCTAGCAAGAGAAGCAACAATCATAAAGTCTCAACCCTTTCTGCTTGCCACACGAGCTTAGAGGATGATTATCTGCAGTTTAATCGCTACAAACTCCCACCGATTTCACTATGAACAAGATGAGGCCACTTAGTGAGGTTTTACTGTCAGAAGACCAGTAGCCAATCCCCACGATTTCCAAAGGTTTGTGAAGAAAAGGCTTTTTTGGGGAAAAAAAAGAACCTCTGCATCCTCATGCAGCCTTCGGTGTCTAGTACAAATGTTCAAAGCAGTCTGGAAACCAATTAAAAATATGTCTACAACGAAAGAACTACCGCATCATGAGACATCGTGCCCATTTTTTAGTGCAATAACACAGGAGGTCTCCTGCACTCCAAGGAAAAACCCTACTTCATCTCTCTGAAAAGTAAATTCCATTTTTTGTCGCTGGATTTTCTGCATCCATTACTCATTAAAAATGGTATTCCAGACCCTCGCTGAAACCGAGAACCAGGAGCACTCACAGCTATTTTATTAGTCAGCGTTGCATTCTTGATACAGAACCAGCCGTTCACTTAAAGGCTCTTACCTTTATCTCAAGGTCTTGTTCTGTTCTCCCCAACCCGATTCCCAAGACATATGTTCAAGTACCTCTCCCCCTTTTCCACAAGCACACTAGAAATCAGCAAACTCCTGCACAGCTATTATTTATCACCCTTTTTCTTGAAGGGATTTTCCTTCTGTAACTCAGAATAGAAGGTAAAACTGGGAAAGCATAAAACAAGTTGAAACAACATTTCCCAAAGCACTCGTACAAAGATAATGCTGGGTTGGCAAATTCACTGCAAAAATCTAAGCGCAACTCTAGAAATAGGTTCTATTGGTTTGTTACTTGCAAGCAATTATATGCAGTTTGGGGAAAAGTTATATTAACACGTCCCAAAGCCTGCTGCTTTTTAAAAATAGCAACCCTATAGTCACTTGCTTATACAGGAGGGGGAAAAAAATGTTTTAAATGAAAAAATTAAGGCAGGCTAAAAAAAAAATTTAGGATTTAAGTTTGCTCATGAAACTATCCCTTTCTTACAGAGCAGTACTGAGTATCTTTTAGCAAGGCTAAATCTGTTGGTAGATACTGTAAGTTAAAGATAGGCAAGGAAAAAGGAAGGTAAATATTGGTATTTCTAAAGTGCAGGCAAAGGAAAGCAAACCCTTCCATTTGTTTTTTGAACACGTGGGTTTGCTTTGAAACACTGCTTTCAACAACAAACACAATTCCACAAAGAAACTTCCTGCTCTGCCTCCATACAGTGGCAACACTAATAAGTGTAATAATTAAATATTCTCTCAAGATCAGCAGTATGGCTTCAGCATCTGCACACATTTGCATTGCAAGACAATTCAGAGAGACCTTAGCCTGGCAAGAATCCCGTTAAGACATCCATGCTCAAAATTCCCTGGGTAATCATCTCTTGCATGCAACACTGCTTGTTTTTGCAGCAGAAATTTTATTGTAGCTATCAGATGATCTTGTTAAATTGGGAAAGGACTGAGGGAAAAAAAAAACCCCACCAATAAACTGGCAGAAGAAAACTGAATCATCCAAAATTCCCAACTCTGCAAAAGGTGAACAGCAGCTCTGGTTTTCCCTAAAGGCTTTACTTAAACAGTTTTATGAGCCAAGAATCATTAAAAGGTTTTAGATTTTTCTCAGATTAATATTTTAGAAGCCATTCCTCTAGCACAAGATACCTTGAGTGAAGGCTTCCATGCTTCCTCTGAACGAGGGAGGGTTCCTAACTCTTTACTAGATGCCGGAGGTGCAGCCACCTCTCCAAGGAAATACAAAAGCTTGTGAAAATGCTGAGGAAAATTTCCATCGCGGAGATCACTTGGCTCACCATCGAGCTCAGAAATGCTGCTTTTCACTGATTAGCCTTTCTGAAGCAATACAAGCTTCGGGTCTGTTTTGATAACGCAATCAGGTCTGTGAAATGTGAGGATGGGGGCATTTTGGGGCTGATTTCCCAAGAAGGATCACAGCAAGTATCCAGCATTTCTATTCTGGACCCTTCCCACCCCTCAAGGAGCTTGAAATGCGGATATGACTGAAAAAATGATGATTTCACCGAAAATACTTAAAATTAGCGATTAAATATAGGGAAGGTCAAGATTTGTTTCCCCTCCCAGGGGAACGGGAAGCAGAAGTCAGCTGGTTACCACTCACTGGGCAGCGGCAGCAAACTGACCGCTCAGCACGGACACATCCCGACACCCACAGCACGGAGACGGGGCCAGCGAGAGACCCAGTTCCACTCACTGACACTTCCCTGTTTCTGCTGCTCAGAACACAGCACCCACCCCATGAACCCCCCCCCACCCTTCAAGCCAGCTACGTTCTGTTTCAACGCTTCTTTTATTTCAAACTTCCCACATTATTCTGCCAAATTCATAGAATGGTTTGGGTTGGAAGGGTCCTCAAAGATCATCTCGTTCCAAGCCCCTGCCATGGCAGGGACACCTCCCACTAGAGCAGGTTGCTCAAGGTCCCATCCAACCTGGCCTTGAACACCTCCAGGGATGGAGCATCC
>JAVSBS010017813.1:3919-16215 GCA_033124195.1 Coracias cyanogaster
GTGTATGACCTGCAGCAGGGTGATGGGTGGGTGTGCTGGACTTTGCCTTTCCAAAACCGCTCTGTTGTGTTCATGTGTGCCATCACTCTAAGTCTGCAATAATTCACTGGCAGGATGTTTTTAGTTTACTATTCCTGAACAGCTTCAAACCTTGTTAAAATACAAAACTTGTTCTTACTTGTCAGAAACTAAAGTTGAACATACCAAACACTGTTTGGTATAGAATATATAGTATTCTATACCAAGTATGTATAGTATACACTGTTTGCTGTAGAACGGTTTCCTGTGTTTATAAAAGGACATGGTGCATTTTATAAGTGTTTGAAATCTTTGGAGTCTTGAAATATCTTTTCAGTGTTCTTAAGACTATAAACATAAATGTTCAGTAGAATATTTTGCAGATAAATAAAAAAGGGGAGGGGACTTGAAGTCCCTGTGATTTTGTAGCTGATTTGGGGGAAACCTCTCAGAGCCACAGTGCAAGTAAATTCTGACTGAAGAAGTGAAGACCTTTGCAGAATTGCTGCACACGGGAGATGTGGACTTTCATTTTCTTAAGCAGTGAGCAGTTTGCCAGTAGGGCTTGAAGACCAGGAATTGGCAGCACTACAAAGAAAATTCAGTAATGAAGTAAGGAGATCGTGATACAGGGTTTGAATATTTCTTGCATGTTATCAAGGGCTGGGTGTACAATGTACAGCAGTGGTAGGTAACAGAGAAAGTGAGACAGCATCTTCACTTCTTCCCTCTTTCACTCCAGTAATACAGCATATAGGTCAAGGTGCTTGGTCTTCTAGGAGTTGGTGCGAGCATCAGCTGGGAGCAGATGTTCTCACTGAATGCTTGTATCCAATGATACCAGCTAGACAAACTTTTGATGACTTTTTTCAAAATCAAATGTATCCTGATAAGGAGAAGGGGGTATTGAAGGAAGGTAATATGGGGAGTTTCAATTTAACTGCCTGAAGTTTGGATGAAAATGCAGGAGTAGGAATATGTTACATTCATAAAGAAGAATTGCTGCTCTGAAAAAAAAAATCCAGCAAATCAGAGATGTTGTCTCTTTCTTTGTTCTATCTGTTCTTTGTTGTTCTGGTTGGATTTGGGTGTTTTTAGCCCAAATTCAGCATTCACTTGTGCAGGCATATTGCAGAGCTCTAAGTGTAGTCCCGCAGAAATCAGTGAGCTTATTCATGCCAATGACATGGACCAGAACTCTTAGAGAATGCAAGCACTGAGTTTGCAAATATTTCAGGATTCGCTGTCTCTGTACATGTTTGCACAAAAACCTAGCACAGTCCTGCTCTGGAACTGGGTTGAGAATTTGGTAGTAAAAATGAGGGGGAAGAATGGAAAATTCTCAAAAAATCATTTGTGTTTCTTATATTTGACTGACTTGGGCAATTTTAATCTTGTTTTCATGAGCATTTATGTCAACTGAAAACTGCAAGATGAGAATTAAAATATAATGCCTCTACGTGCACAGATATTTTATTACACAATTATTTTTATTTTCTCGTAACTTTTATTCATGCATAGAACAGGTGAAACATTTTTATTCTACGTAGTACTAAGCTCAAGTAAATGCTCTAACTTTATTCAAGTATTTAGTTGTGTTTTATCTAAATGAGTCCTAATTTGGATTTCATTCTTTGCAGTCACCTCTTTTCCAAGGTGATTAGGGTAGAAATATCCTGCTTTTTCCATTTGCCAGGATCTCACAACTATCGACTATTGCAGGATGCACTAGGAAAGACATCCAAGTGGTTCCTTGCAGGAGGACACCTGCACACCTCGGACCCCTTCAGATGTGGGCTGGTTTCTGGCAATGCTGTGTCATAACCCTTTGCATCCTCAGTTCCAGCAGGACAAACTAGCTTATGTGCAATGCTTAGCTATAGCTGACACTTCCCACTGATGTAGCATTAGACTGGGCTGGGGTCAATAAGACCTTCTGACCTTCTGGTAGTTGGAGCCCTAAGCAGATATATGTAACCAGTCTTGATTTGGCAGGGTCAGGGCTAACAAGAGCTAAAAAAAAATTCCTTTTCCTTAGCTGACTCTCTGAAAAGCTACTTCCACTGTGCCCCTCAGGGCTCCTGATATTGGGAGTTTAGAGCAGCTGTATCAGATCTGGCACCATAGAGAAGCAGTTTAGATCCACATGGTTTGCTAGTCAAGATCTGCCCAGTAAAGTTGCTTGGACTGCTTCCACACCCAGGGAGCCATGCTAGACCTGAACTCAGCATGCATGAGTTCAGCCCTCTCTGCATTGAGCCTTCTAAAGTGGAAGTGCTGGGCCATTGTCTACAAGTCCACAGTAAAATGCCATGGACACCTCTGCCAGATGACAGAGCTGTTTTGTTCCCTTTCCCCTTGAACAAGAGTTGTGGGGGCTCCTGTAACTCAGTTTCCTCTCTGGAGAAGGGATACTAAGATAACACAGCATATTGTGAGCAGAAAATGTCATCTTCTTTGTCTGACGTGCAACAGGTATGTCAAAACCTTCCTGTTTTACTCGAGCGTGTTCCCAGCAAGGTGAATGAGTGAGAGCCTGATTGAAAGGCTGAGCTCAGTTCCAGATTTACATCTCCTGGCTCCATTTTCCCTAAAGGGAAGGGGATGTAATTTCAGACCCTTGGTTAAAGAGCTACAAATATTTGGGGAAACAGATAAGTTGCTGCTAATTGATTCCTTGGGCCACCTGTCCCCACTTGTGGAGGTACTGCTGGCTGAGGGTCTTTCTATAATCACTTGCTTCACCTGGGCTGGTTTTCATTGCTTTACAGCTTCAGTTCCATGGCAGTGCAGGTTCCTGGTTCACATTCTCACGCTGCTCTCCAAGTGACTGACCCAACGTTCAGAAAGGCAGCAGTATTTGTACTATTTTTGTCTGATTTTTTTTCCTGCTTTTTAAACTTCACTTTGTTCATAGTCAAAGCCCACAAACGTGTCCAATCTTATAGGTGACATTTTACTGTCTGTAGTTCAGCACTTCATGAATGAAGTCTACATTACTCTCATAATAATATGTGCTAAAGGGACAAGTAGACCCAGAATCCTCAGATTATTTGATGAAAAGTAGGTATATGTGTTTAACACCTAAAGAAATCCTTTCGGGTAAAAGCAAATCCAGACTAAAACTAGTGATGTGGGAGGAACTTAACCCTTTTCACTGGGCTTGAAGCAGTAGTGGATAACTGCTGTGGCTGTTTAACTCCCTTGTTCAGATTAAAAAATAAATTAAAGGAAGGAGGAAGGGAATGAAAGAGCAGTTCCTTACCAGGCAGTCACACAAGCTATTGTCTGTGAGCTCCCCACCCCCATCTCTTTCACCCAGGCACACACACACGCACACAAAAAGCCAGTTTTGTGTCCTTCTGAGCACACAGATGTTCCTCTTGGCATCTCTACAGTATGGATAGGTTTTTGTGCAGGCACAGAATGTGAAGCTTCTTTGTTGGTGACAAAGTGTTGCCTGTGGTGGGAATTGCTGCAGTGATGGGAAAGTATCGCAATGTATTGTTGGAGTACTGTGTTTTCTTCCCCGGTAGAGACAGTACATTAAAGTAGCTTTGTGGATAGTGGATTGTTTGAGCCAAGCCTGGCTAGTAACACTCTCTCCTTGGCAAGCAGTCATACAAGGTATGGTTGGCATAGTTTGTACAGTCATAGGGTTTGTCCCAGGCATGTGCAGTAGCTCTGCTGTGTTGAGTAGAAGTCTTACCAGCCATATTTGGTGAGCTGGCAAAAGCAATCTGACTGAAGATAGAGCTGTCATACTTTCAGCTCTCCATTTTTCAGTTGTATTAAGATCTGATACAATATGTGCCTTAGTCTAAATCATTTTTAGGACATATCTTCTGGCTTTCCTATGTAATAGTTCTTAGAAAACAGCTTAAAATTAGAAACTAATAGCATTAAGTGTTTGTTTGAGCTTTCATACATAAAAGGATATAGCCCTTTCAAATTGTTTCTTGTGCTACAGCCTGCCAGAGAACATGGTGCTTCTTTGGGCACAGCTGATGACGTTGCCAACCTAAAGCTCCGAATCCAGCTCTTCTGTTGTTGACAATACTGAGCAAGAGAAACACAGACCTGTCATCTGGGGTCTAGATTAAGTTCCTTTTGTCCATATCATGTTATTTTTTATCTCTGTTCCTGAAATATGCAGATTTTGTCATGACTTTAACTCTTTTGGCTGGCAGTTTTATACCCCCATAATAAATATGTTCTGATGTGAAAGGTCTGCCTGTGTACGTCCACTTCAGAGATTGCACAGCTTAAGATGGAGAAAATGAGGTATGGCTCTGTTTCAGAATCGCTCAAGAAAGAGCTTATAGAGGCAAAACTCCTTGAATAAGCTGAAGGGAGAGTTTGGAGGTGAGACTATAGAGGAAAAAGTTACCTGACTGTATAATAACCATAAATCATTTTGTTTCTCAGTTTGTTCCTCCAATGACAAAGTTCTCTTCCTTCCTTTTTCCCCTAGATATTTTTATCTTTCTCTAGTTTCATTGCTCTGGAGAAAGATGTAAAGATTTAATTTTCTGTAGAGCTTTCATCTTTCCACATCTAGGAGAGAAAAGAACCACAGCCTTATTTGGTGTGTGATTGATGAGAACTTATCAGTGTTTCTCTGTTGACCAGAAGATGATAAAGTCCTTATTAAAGAATGTGTGAACAATGTGTGGGGAAGATGGTTCTTCTCCTTGTACAATGTTACGACAGTTGTTGCTAGTTCATTTCCATGTGTACTCCACATACTGGATGCATTTCTGCTGTCCTGAATACATCAACTTTTTACTATTCTTAAGTAATTTTTTTTTTGTCCCCGAGGCCTATTTCTTGTTTGTCTCTCCAATTGCACTCAATTGCTTAGATTGTACTTACTCTTTTCCAACTTCTTTCACCCCCCCTTTTAAAACTATAAGCATGCTTCTGTTCCTGTGTTGGTGTCCCCTGAACAGGATTCCCTTTGGAAACCCTTCCTACCCTTTTGCTTCCTTTGGCTTCAGGAACCCAGGAGACATCCTAATAGTGTACCCAGCAGCACGGTTTCTTTCCTAGCTTTCCCTGGAGGTCCCTCCTTGTCTCATTCCAACCTACAACTCCCATTTTTGCCTGTATGTCTCTTTTGGTATATCAGACTGTTCATTTCTTCTTTTTTGCCTCCAAAACTAATTTTCTGATGTTCCTTCTAAGTTCCTTTAGATTAGTTATATTCAGTGACAGTCTATATTTCCTTAACCTCAAGCATCATAGCATTAGGTTAAACTTTGTAATTTCTAATACCTTAACAGTGTCTACTAATACCTTGTTTCATACTCTTTTGTAGGCTCTTTCCCTCCCTTGAGTATTTCTAAAAGCTGCCCTTGACAGTCTGAGCTCACTCTTGACATCATGTGCAACAGGTGAGTGGCTGGCTGGGTAAGCTGTCTCACTGTTTGCTCCTAGACCCACTGTGTTCTTCCTGAATATTCTTTAGACATTTTTCACTTCTGTCTCATGTGTTTCATGAAACACAGTTTTTAAAAATCTGAAACACACCTTTTGCAAAACTGTCTCTCTCCAGACTCCGGTTTAGATCTCTTAACATTAGTTATTTTTAGCAGAAAGGTGAGCCATCAAATACTGGGTTTTCTCAGAGACAGGTGCGTGGCTTTCTGCAGAGAAGTAGACCTTCCCCACGCTTCACACTCTTCTTGCCAGTTCTTGAAAATCAAACTGACGCTGTCAGACTGGTTGCATTTTTAAGGCGCCACTCCCTAGTAAGAGTTTCACGTTGTCTCTGAATAGGCTTTTATTAACTGTGAGAGCCATTTGAATGAATAATGCAAGTGTTAGCTTACAAAGAAATGTTCCTGACCAAATCTGAAAATGTCCCTTTTACAGGAGAACCATGACCTCTTTTTCATCAAGAAGTCTGTTCAGTGTTAGTCTGTATTGTTCATTCATAAAGTAGCTGAGATTGTTCTTTGGACATACAGATTAAATGGACACTAACAAGGAATTGAAACTTAAAGAAGTATCATTACTTGACATACCTTGAAATGCTGTGTAATGTTCTCTGGTATTTAAATGCAGGCGTATATATTCTAGAATTGCACACTCAATGATGCCACAGGATGGTTTACGAGCACTGGAAATAGGTTTATAATCTGTTGTTGCAGTGGTGCTTTTTCCTGCGAGATCTCATTTTATCCTCTTAGCTTTGTCAGACCATAGTGTCAATACTGTCAGATATTTTTAGATAAAAACTTTGATTACTTCTTCACTGAGTGTCCTGCAGTTGCCTGAGCAATCTGCATGTGCTGCATCTTATAGACCAACTGCTACATAAATGTGACTTGACTTTTCCATAGGTGAACAGTCAGAGTGACTGAGCAAGTCAGAGGCAAATATTACAGGCAGTGCTTTTGTGTGGGCACCAACAGCCAGAAGGAGAGTTGGAGAAAGACACAGGACTAGGGAGATTCAGGAAAGAGAGTGGTACTTCTCAGCAGTCCTTTGGGAAGGAGCTTGTTGACGGATAATGGGGAACCATATGGTACCTCCAGCTTCACTTATATTTGAGCTCTATACAATTCTTTCTCCTTTTTGTTCAAGTCCACCAACTCTAGCCAACCCGGTATTCTCCACAGACCTCATCTGCATTCTCCAGAGTTGTATTCCTCAACCTACATCTCCTCCAGACCCCACTCCCAGTCTTTCTTTGCGACTCCAAACCATTAGTGCCCAGGCTTCTCCAATCTTTAGCATTTTTCTCATCTCTCCTGGTGGAGTCACGTGCAGCTGAGAATTCGGGTATCTGCTTCAGTTGTTCAGCAACTCCATTTTCTGTCTGTCTGTCTATGCCAGCCCTTACATTAGCATGGTTACCAGCACTCACTGCCACTGGAATAGTAGCTCTAGACTTCCCACCCATCTTCTGCATCCAGCTCTCCTAAGAGAAGAATAAATCCAACTTATGGCTGTGATGGGGTTTAAAGACAAAGAAAGGACATGGACTTACCATCAGCCCAGATGGGAGTGTCAGAGCAGGGCTAGAAGTCGAGTCTGCAAAAACCTGCTTGACGGTTTGTGAATTATCCTGGTTTGCTGAAGTTTTTCCTGTGTGACAGCTTCTCCAAGCTGTACGAAGCTTGAGGGTTGAGCACAAAGTCTGGGCAGGTTTTAAAATTAATTGTCATTGTTCCCATAGCTAGTGTCACTACCCAGACAGCAAGGGGGAGAAACAGACTGATTTGAATGTTGATAATAACCATGTCTGGATTATCAAAACCTACTATTTTTAACCCGTTATACGAGACCTGCCAGGATGGCTGATGCAAGGGGACTGGAATCAGCTGAGTGAGGAAACTTAGAAGCATTGCAAGAAAAAGAAGACAACTGAACTTAGTTGGTACTGCTGAAAGGAAAAACTGTGATGGGGTAAGAAATTGAAAGGAGAATGAGATTGGCTGGATACTAGGATCAGTGAGGAGGCAGTAAGAGAGGACAAGAAAAATGTCTGATAGTTTTTCCTGGGGTAGAAAAAGAAAACTGGGAACACCTGGTCTGAGATCCCACGGAGACAGCAAGAGATCTGAGGAGAAGTTATGATTAGGGAAACAGAGTAAGTGTAGAAAGGGAGTAAGATTTAGACCACGTGTACTAAGAGGAAAACGAGAACAGCATTGTAGAAACTGTTTGAAACTTGGAGGGCTGAAGGTTTAGAACTATGTACATGAAAAGTATCTGACTGAGACAAGGTCCCAGCATGGGAAACAGAAGGGACAGGAACTGCAAGAGATAACACTTGTGAAGAGATGGACAGAAGAGTACGAGCTAGAGCATGCTTCACATGGGTTTGTTTGCTTTTCTTTTTGTTCACTTGGCTACCTTTTTCTTTAAACTTCTAAGCCGTTTGCCTGGCTTCTAATGCCTGTAAGCATGAAGGGCTATAGGGGTTTTTTATGTTTAGTAGTATAATTGGCTAAATTTTTAATATTATTTGTTATATATTTAAGTATATGTAATCTTTATTTTTCAGCATTTTGTAAGTTATGAAGCAATATTTTAATCAAAATAGTCAATTGCATAGTTTAAACAGCAGAAAAAAATCTAACTTGGACTAAAGACTCAAATTTCTTTTATTTTAGAGTGATGTTTCCTCTCAAGTTAAAGGATATGTTTTACATTATAGACTGAGAAAGCAACTGGCATAAATTACTGTATGATAACATACCTGTATCTGATACAAGTTCTTGGGTGACAGGAGCCACCTATTGCAAGTTTCATTTGTCAAAGTTTACCTCATCATGCCACAGAGAAAAGGTTATACCATTCATCTTTGGTGTGATATGAAGTACATTTTAAAATATAGAGTATTCTGTGGATCCTTTCTCTAAAAGGGGAACAATCCTGTCCCAAAAGTTTTCATGAAAGACTGTAGCAAAAATTACAACAAGAATTTTTTTGTCTTTTCTGATTAAATATTGGGTATTTTGGGTTTTGACAGAATTAAAAGCAACTATGTTACTTTTCAGAAGTTTTTCACAACTAAGAAGTTCTACTGAGAGTCAAAATGTCTGTACTGAGTGGAACAGAATTAGTTTTAAATATTTGGCACCTTTGTCTGTTTGGTTGGGGTTTTTTTTGCTGTTGTAGAAATGCCATTGGTAATTGATACCAATGTAATAGCAGAGCTTAACGGTGTCTTCACAGTGGTTGACTAGGGGCTTTTCCATGACAATCATAAAATGATTCTTGTCAGGCTTTGCATTTGCCTTCTTTTAGCTATAGGAAGGAAAACATCGATGTTCCATTCACCTACGCCTGTGTCGCTTTCAGTTGGCTGCCAGTCATCTCCACACCAGCAGTGGAAACACAGGGAAGGGTGACAAGGTCCCTGAACTCGGGTCCCACAGAATGAAGATGCCAGGGCTTGACCAATGTGTTATGGTTTTGGGCAGCTCCATAAGTATAAATGGAGATAATATTTTACACCCTAATGTTGAGGTGACCCCCAAATTCTGCTGCTCTTACCGATCTGGTAGTTATTTTCCCACCAAGTGTCAGTACACACAGCAACATTAGTGCGTGTGCTCACTTCTGTAAGCTCCAGTTGGAGCTGTAACAGTGGCCAGAGCAAAGTATGGTTTGGGTTTGGTCTTCTTCAGGTTCATAAAGCACCTGTGGGTTTTAGGGACACTTGCCGCAGGCTCTACTTATGCATTGTTGTTCAAAAACATAAGGTGACAATGACTGTTGTTTAAGCAGATGGGTTCACACAGGCTTACAGCATTCTGCTAAATGCTTCCAAGAATATGAGGGGCTTCTATCTGCTTTTATCTGGCAAAGTATCTAGATCTCTGCTTGTATTGACTTCTTCCTTGTAAAAGAATGGCTTTGACAACAAGGATCAAAATTACTCTAAGAAATTATTAAGCAGGTGTCACAAGCGATAAATGTTCAGAAGAAATGAGAGCATGTTTGCTTGCTTAGTAGGAAACAAATACAGCTGAAGTGGCAGTGGGTTGATGAGTCACGAGAAGGATTGCATTTTCTGAGAGAATATAAACAGAAACCTTGGAGCATTTTTTTGTGAAGTGTTTGATCACAGAGAACAGGGATGCTTTGAAAATCCTATTTTGAGCATCCATCTTTGATTTGAATGATGGGATGCTGTGATAATAAATAATGGATGAATAAAATTTAAGCCAAAAGGACCTTCAGGTCATCTCTCAGGACTTCACTGTATCACGAGACATGACATTTCAGCAGGTTATCCTGAAATGAACTAACACATCTGTTTTGACATCTCTTCAGTTGAAGCTGTCAATGGCTGAAAAGTCTCAGTGCTTCGAGGTTTTTTTCCTACTTATTCATGGATGTTATTGGAAAAAATGTGATTTTCTCATTTGCATTTGTTGGACTTCACTTTCTTGCTGTTACATGCTTTTCCCAGATAGATTTAAGCACCTTTTAATACCAGTATTTTCCTCCTGTAAAGGTAAAGACAGCACAATCTTTTCAATAATTTAACAGATCAAGATCTTTACATGGTTATTCAGTTTTATGCATATTCTTTGCCCTCTCTTTAATAGCCTTTCAAGAAAGCTAGGCAGCAGCATACAACATGCTCTCCCAGTATCTCTTACTCAAAAATCCGTGTTCTGCTCTGTGCAGAATTCACACTACCTTTCTACTGCCACTTTCTGCCATCTTGCTCATACATACAGAGCTGGGATTTGATCTTTCTGCCCCAGCATTTCCTAGAAGCTCATATGGAGAGGGGTGTCTGTGTTATCTGACTGCTGTATTGAGCTGCTAGAAGCAGGATAACCATCCTTCTATCGCTAGATGTGCAAGGTGTACCTTGCTGGGAAAAGCCACTTCAGCGAGATCAAGATTGCTGTGTAGAACTACGCTGCCTTTGACTTGACAGCAATCTGCTAATCTCGTCCATATTTCTTCTGAACAAAACTTTATGTATAGTGGCAACGAGCAAGGGATCGCTGGGAAGTGATGTGCTCTTGCTGAGCTCCTTCCCTGTAGGGCATCAGAGGGTGACCTATAAAAATCATGCAGATCTGTGGCAGGGTAGCTGCTTAAGCCAGCTGTGCGGCCTCCCTTTGCTGATAAAGTTGAGGCCAATGTGGGCTCGGGCAGTATCCGTGAATGCTTCAAAACATTTTTGAGAATCAAGATGAATTGTTCTGCACACAGCTTTGTTCCACCCCAGCTGCTCTGCTTTGCTGCTGGCTGGGGTCAGTTAGAGGTGGGCTTGCTTCTGGGGATGCATCATAGTTTCAGCATTACTAATGAGGAGCTGCAGGGTGATTTTGAGTCGATTTGAACAGTGGTAAGAATGGTGAACAAAAAAATCTGGAGAAGTAGTGATGGTCAAATTTATTTCATTGCTTTTTTGTTGGGTTTTTTTTTTTTTTGAGGTTGATAATGTGATGTCTTCTGCCTAATGAAAAAAAAAGATAAATCAAAAATCTTGTAAACTGTCCTGTACTGTACTCTGAGGCACTGAAACAAAATCTCTTGAATAATAGATCTGAAAAACACACTTTGAAATTCTCGCAGTACAAAAATAAAAGATGTCAAGACTTCTCATGGCATTCTCTGAGAGTACCATGGCTCAGCTCTAACCTTGTTTTTGGAGTGTTTTATATTAATCTATTTTGTATGGGAGCTAATCCAGGGATTCCTTTTATTGCAGTTTTTGAAAGCCATCACTAGAATGTGTTGGGAGACATTAAAAAATAATGATACAAAAAAGGTAAAAATTTCAAATAAAATCCTCTAAAAGACACCTTTGGTATAGGAGTGAGAATCCAGGTTTAATAGTTGCCTTCCTACGGCATTCAAAAATATGTGTTTATGAGGGTGGGACAGATGGCATGGACGAATGAACGGTGGGTGAGATTGGTGGTAGCCAGCCCTTGGGAGTTCATTCAGCTTTGCATTGCACACGTTATCACTCCAATAGGAGGCCATGGAGAGAGAAAACCAGTAACAAAATAGAGGGACTATAAGCTAAAATATTCCATTTGTCTCAAAATAGCAGTATTTTTAATATATATAAAATTTTGTATAAAAATTGTATTTTATATATATAAAATACAATAGCTGTAATTTTTATAGTATGGAATAGAGCATATCTCTGAATGGATTTTAAAATGAGTGGGAAATATGAGCCAAGACCTGGTAAGACTCAACCATTTCTGTAATTGCGTTGTTGGTTTTGTAGCACTGTTTCCAAGAATAGGTTTGTTGCCTTAAGTTTTAAACTAATAACTTGCGTAGTTTTAATAGAAGAAGGACTGGTTGCTAATTTCTGACCACATGCAGTTTTAAATATTGGATAGATTAACAAAATGCTTTAATGTCTACACCTATAATTTAGAGTTTGAGTAAAAGTCTTAATGCCATGTAGTAATGGGGATGCTTCCCCTACATGTGAAATTGCATGCCTGCAAAGCTGCTGTCCCATTTTCTTGGTAGCGAACAGTATAATTAGGATCAAAAATCCATTTTTAGTTATAGCCGCCTTGTTTTTACATGCTTGTTGCTTTCCAAGTTAACTTCCTTTGTAGACCTTTCGCTATGGCCTGAAACGACTTTGAAATTAAAAAAAGAACATTTCCAACTCAGTGTTCTTGAAAGTTAGCAAGAGTTGAAATACCTGATTCGTAGAATCATTAAGGTTGAAAAGACCTCTAAGACCAGCAAGTCCAACCATCAACCCAACAGTACCATGACCACTAGACCATGTCTTGAAGTGCTACATCTACACATTT
>JAVSBS010017814.1:13904-29680 GCA_033124195.1 Coracias cyanogaster
AGAGCACTGGAATGGGCTGCCCAGAGAGGTGGTGGAGGCCCCATCCCTGGAGTCATTCAAGGTCAGGCTTGATGAGGGTCTGAGTAACTTGACCTAGGTAGATGTCCCTACTTGTGTAGGAAGGTTGGACAAGATGACCTCTAGAGGTCCCTTCCAGTCTGAAACATTCTATGGTTCTATGATTCTATGATTCTATTTTGGTTTGTCACAGTTTCTGCTTTAGCTTCTACTCAGCTCCATTGGTGACTGGCAAAGATTTTATCTGTGGGACAAAAGTGGGCCAGGACATAACAAAACATTCTGGAAGCCCACCATCAAAGCTGAGCCTCCAGATTTTCAAACAGAAGTCAAATGCCACTAAGTTTGAACAGTTTCAGCTGCTCTTGGCTCCTGATTGCCTGCTCCAGGGGCACCTGCATCTCTCTACAGAACCTGGCTTTCAAATACAGACCCCAGATCTATGAGAAATGGAGTTTCACAACCCAACATGGACTGCTTAGTCAGAAATGCCATCCAGGTAACCTGGAACAACAGGAAGGAAAAACCTTTGCCCACATCATGCTGGCTGCCAACTGTGGGATGGAAAGGTGCAGGCAGACAAGGAAGGGAGCGTCTGTGATGCAGTCCTGCGTACAGCACCACAGGGATGCAGAGCTGTGGTAGTCATTCACTGTATCCCTGTTGTCCCCATGACCTGCTGCAGGAAGCAGTACTGTTTTGTATGGCCAGACAGCACAATGTGGCCCATGCACTGTTCACAGCTAGTGCCATTTACAATGCTCTACGCCTTCAAAGGGGTCTCTGGCTACTTAGTACGAAGATCTTTGAAAGTACTCACCTTCAGGTCCTTCTAGCAGATTATTCGTGCTGTGCTCAACAGTTGTCCACACATTGTTTGGTGAAAAGTTATGGCCTTCATATTCCTATCATGGGCCTTTATATAGGTTGCTTTCATTAATTTTTATTTCTAGCAGCATAAAAGACTGTGCTCCAACTTCTCCACATGCAGGTGGCCATCCCTATAGATGTCCAGGGAAATTTCTGTAGCTGTAAATACTCTCTTCCTCTATCTACACACACAAGGGCCCAACTCTTCTGGCTCCATGTGGCCCTCTTTTTGGCCTGAGACCCTTAAGAAATAATATTTCCACATAAAAGGACCATGACAATGAGAGAGCTCTTTTGCAATCCAAAATCCATGTGCTTGGAAAACACACTGCTAAGAGTTACTGTCCTGAAGTGAAGAGCTCTTGTGATATAAGAATGTGAGACAGTTTCAGGGTGGTAGGACACTACTGAAAGACAAGGCTGGGTAAATGGAGTAAGAGTCGGTGCCATCACATCCATACTGTATATTAGCTCAGTCCCTAAATTAATGTAACTGCCAATCCATATCCAGATTTTCTCTGGCGAGAGATCTAGTTGATTCAGAAGGGATCTCAGGACCAATCTAACACGTACACAATGTAGGCAACCAGGGAAACTGACTTAGAGTGAAATGGTGTTACTTATACTGTCAGCATAAATACACTTTTCTGCTGTGATCAAGACCTGAACAGCAGTCAGATAGTAATGCAATATCATGGTAGTATGCTATTGGAAAGAGGAATTGCATGTCTCCTCCTATGTAAATCTTTTGACTGCATCCACACATGACTGTTCTGCTTAAGAGTAGTGGGACTCATTTCAGGAACTCAGTGAGAGTCAAGGAACAACTAAATCAAGCCCACAACAACTAGAACTGTGGAAGTATATACACATCATACAGAAATCTCACTGATGGCACGTGCTCTGCTTCAATGGACTTGCACTACTTTGCAGAAGTTAATTTGAAAATCCCCAAAAGATAATTGCTGATATGGCAGCTGATAACAAAAATACAAATTAGAAATTTTCAACATGTGATTGAGACCCTGGAAATCTGTGTAGTAACAAAACACGCCTAATCCCAGGAGGTTATCAATCTTTGTAGAAGAATCTACAGCTCCATCAGATAATTCTTAGAGATACAGAAAATATCAATATTTGAAAACCACTGAATTAATATGATTTGAGAAGCCAAGCATTTTGAAATTCTTCTCTCTACACTACAGTTAAATACAACAAATTAAAAAACTTTAAAATATACCTCTCCACAAATAAAAACTTTGGAGCTGTTGGTATAAACAGCAGAATTCTTCCTTGTCTTCAGGAGACAAAATTACAGCCTTACTGTTTCTGGCAACCTTCAGAATGTTTCAGGTTTTCCATTTTTTTGAGGGCTTGTCTTTGTTGTGTTTTGCATAAGTGAACATCTCTAAAAGGACACGTATGTGGTAAGTACATGTACCTATTTGAAGGTAGTGGTAGTTACACTGTTTCAGGAATCTTTTTTGTGGGTTCTTGTTTTGGTTTATAATTAATTGTCTATATTTAGCTAACAGGCCTAGAGGCCTTTGAGTCTTCAATGCAACAAATGTAAAATTATGATATATTTTAAATGCTTTTCCATTTTGATAGGTCAGTATATCAGAGACAGTGGTAAGGAATGATTCGTTACTGAGAACAGTAAACTCAAGCCTTGCACAAGGATCAGCCAGCACTTCATTGAGACTCCCATTTGGGCAGAAAAGTCCCTGAGACCTTGCCTAAGGAGTAAAATTCCACATTATGAAATTATGAAATCAATTCCATTAACAACCACAGCAATTATTTTTGTATTTGAAGACATGAAACACTGTAGTCTCTCTGCTAGCTGAACTTCAGCCCCTTCTGCAGCAGTAGTATTTTTTGTTTCAAAAGAGGAAAAAATGGAAAAGAGAGTGCAGAACTATGATGATTTATTATTTTGTTGCACCCAAAATGAAAATGCTATGTGCAGGCAGAAATAAGTGACAGTCCTCATTCTCTAACCCCAAATTTCTATCTTAATGATACAAGATAAACAGGTTAAAACATTATGGAGATAATACTATATTATTTAATTTTGTAATAAATTTCTATAGACAATGTTCAGTAGCTCAGTTTAACCACTGGGTCCACTGGAGAGTTTTTTAGCACTCTGAAGATTAAGATTAAATTCTGAAATAGCAAAGCCAAATTTTCTGTTTCTTCCAAGGGGCATGAGGAGGATTATATAGCCCTCTTGTAAGTACAAAGTAAGTTTCCATTATTTACAAGTTGTTCCATAGATCAGTCACAAAGACAAGTGGTTTTTTTCTGCAGTAAGCACGAGCACTACCTTCATGACACAACGAGGTTTTGATAAACAGAAGCCTTTTAAGTTACATTATAGAAGTAACCATTTTTCCTTCATAGCCTTTTAAAGGGGCACTGGCATTTTCAAAATGGTACACATGAATTACATACCAAACTAATGATCCCACAGCACACTGGAAATTTAGTCCTAAATGGCTTCTATTGTAAAAATGTAGTCAATTTACATGTCAGAGTAAGGAGTTCTGAACAGAAGGAAAGCCTGAATATCCTCATTTACACCAGTTTAATTCCACAGACTTCATTGACATTATTCCTGATTTGTGCCACTGGAAATGAAAAAAGAATCAGATGTGAAGCACTGTAGTGAATGATGACGTATTGGTGATCAAAGTAGAGTAGTCTTCCATCAAAGAATGGCGTGCATTACTAAGCTCATTTTGTTGCAGTAAATGACTTAGTTCTCAGAAGAGGAATAGTCCCAAAATAGAGGGTTAAAATGCATTCAAAAGTACACAAAATATGAATACATACAGAAGAAGAGGAAAAAACAAAGAATAAAGAGTTGGTATTTTTTTCTCACTATCTAAAGGTCTCAACACAATCCACCATCTTGAGTTATGTCAGCATCATCACATTCCTTTAAGGAAAGTATTATATCAAATTGGAGATAACGAGGAGGCAAGATGTAAAGATTAAGGACATCAGTTTCAGAATCTTATAATTTATTAGGGAGCCTCAGCTCCTAAAACATTTTGAAAGAACCAGAACATCAGAAGAGCATTACATTAAAAAAAAAATCCAGCAAATTAATGGGAACAACAAAAATCCACAGTTTCTGAAAACTCTGGCTAACAATTCCCCCAGCTGGGCACTATGAAATTCAGTGGATACTTCTGAAAACGTTAATCAGATCCAAATAAGCTGCATCAGAAGCAGGATGGGGGCCTTGATATTTTGATTCAATCTTGCATCTTAATAACAAGGGCTTTTCCTTGTCCTAGGTCAGGTTATTTAAATAGGGCTATTTTATAATTTGATGGACAGTTATCACACCAGTACAAACCTTCTCAGCAAGGACAGTTTGATCAGTAAATGATAAACCAGCTACAGATTTTTCCAGCTAGCTATTGTCTCTTCTACTTTTTGTTTTACAGTTAAGTTCGTGATAAGCTCATGGTATCAGCATGTACTAGTCACCCACCATAACAAGCAAAACTTCCTATTGTGCAGAAATAGGTGACTGGACAAAGCCTCTATTCAGGCAGTGCCAGTAACAACTGTGGAACTTCTTTGCCTCACATTTCGCTCATTTACCTGTAAACTCTGCTGCCTCTAACATCACACAGTTCTCAAGCAGAATCCAGAAGTATATAACACTATGGGGTTAACTGACTCAGTTGCCAAGATTCAATAGCCAAATAGAGATGGGTGTCAGATCTCTCTATATAATCTCCCATACATCCGGAGCTGGGAAATGGGATCTGTGCAAATGAGAGAGAGATAAAACTTAACCAAGTATGCCCTTAATGTTAAGGCCCTCAATCAAGACAATAATACCCCCATTTTTTAACTACAAGTTTTGCTCTACTTTAGCACTTGTTTATTAAACTCATTGCTTCTCATATTCTGAAATGGAAACAGGGCAATTTTTTGAAAGCAGTGGCAAAGGGTTTTTCATCACTGGGGGGCTCTAGGTGTTGATGAAGAGAAGTACACTGATTATGTAGGTCACATTTTTGCTTTGGATTCTTATGTGCTCATCTATTTTTCTTTCCTGGTTTTGAATAGTATAGGTGCTTTGGAGATGTTTGATCCCAGTACCTCCAAATATTAGGCCTTGAAATACTGCCACCTCTCTCAGGTTAAATTATCAAGATGTAAAAATTAAAATCTATAAATGATAGGGAAATAGAAAAAACCTAATCTTTGAGACTTTCAAAACTACAGTGGACAACACACTGGAAAAGGTTACAATGAACAGGAATAATTCTTTGCTGACAGGGAGATGGACTAGGTAAATGAATCAGTCGTTTCTGTATCTAATTTCTATGATGGCAAGGCATGAACATTCTGGCCAAGCAATTTACATTGATTTACAAGTATAATTTATAAATCTGTGGGTTCATACATCAGGATTTCAGATCAGCTTATATAATGTCTATAAATACATTTTCACTTTATTTGTTAATGTATTGCAAATGAGGATATAAATCTGACATGAACACAAGTTTACCTAATTTTATTCATTTAAAATGACAATCAGTCCTGTACAAATGGGTAGCAGAACACTACAGTGCAGGCTTTGCTCTGTTCTGTAGCCCAGGGTTAAACTTGCAAACTAAATTTGAATCATTTACTTGTCTTACGAGATACTTCCTCTTGACTGCTTTCTTACTCTAAGAAATACATGCATTCTGAGGGCCAGATCCTCAGCTATAATGTAAGTAGAGCATCCTTCAGCTTAGTTCATCATCTTCAATGCAGTTGTGCTAGTTTTCAACATATGAGGATTTGAGATGAAACCTTTGCTCCAATTAAATCAGTAAGAGTTTTCCTATTGAATTTGAGGATTTCATCCTTGGCCTTTCTATGTATACATATTTTCTTTTTAAGACTAAAGTGATATACAACAGCTCTGTATAACATGCATGTAGCAGATCCTTTTATGGAAAAAGTAGAAAGCTCCTCAGACAGTGCACATCCTGTTTCCTTGCGAACAGTTTCTGAACATTTATAAAACAAAATATAGGATGAGTTATGTCAACTATTCATATAAATTTTCACCATCTGTAAATATGGTGGACATATTTTGGACATAAATTAACATAAAAAAATTTTTTAAGCATATCAAACCAGCCATAGTCTAGCTGTATATCAGCTAGCACACAGAAAACTTTTATCTTAAGAGTTCTTGTCTGTGATCATATTTTTGAACAAAGGTTTTCACATAAAACCAAAATGACAGAGGACATTTAACAGGAAAGGACTGAAGCAATAAATGTCCAAAGAGCAGCTGGATTCTGTTTCAGCCTGCATGAGCTGTACCAAGTAACTGACAGTCTTAGTACCTTTCCATTTTATACAAAACTACAGTAAAAAAAAAAAAAAGGCATCTTCTGGAAGCTATTCCATGTGGAGTGTAACTCACACTCTGGGCAGAGTGTTACTTTATTTTAGCAGCAGACAGCGGATCCATAGATGTATATTTTGAGAAAAAAGTAGTTGTGGAAATTAAAGACAGAAAAATTATACATAGGACCAAGCTCCACTTAAGTCCACAACAGTTTTTCTATCTACTTCCATGGGAGATGGAACAGGCTCCTTGGAGAGAAATCCTAGTTCCTTTTAGCTTCTTTTAGCAAAAAATGTCCAGGACTGTACTCATAGAGTATAAGCATGACATAGTCACAGAGACTGTTAAAAAGAAAGCGTGATGCATACTTTATTGTTTACCAGGTAGCATTAACTTGAAGTTCGTGTTTAATGTACAAGATTTCTTGTTTACTATCTTATATATTTTATCAATTTTCATATTGCAATTTTTTAAAATTCCCTTTTCTCCTGCTCATATGGCTAAAGGTGTAATGTAGTAAGAGTAAGGACCTGATCCTATGTGACCAAGCACATGGAAGTCTTGCCAGAGATCACTGGGTGTTTAAGACCTATAAATATTTACACATGCTAGCACCTCCACAGATTTAAACAACCTCCCCCTTTCTCTAAATTCAACACCTGGCAGAATCAAAGCAAGCTGGACAGAAATGGGCCCCACAAATTTTCACCTTTGTGCTTCTGCTTATATCTTATTACTTCTGCTAATTTATCTGCAAAGCATAAAGTAAACTCTGCATTCCAATGTAATATAAATGACATAATTTAATGTGACTAAGAGATATACAGATGGCATTGCATTTCCTCCACAGTGTGGAGAGGTCAGGCAGCAATTGGCTATAACACAAACTAAGCTAATATGGAGTTACAGGCTGCCAGATCTCGGTCCCGCTTACTAACAGCCTATACTATATGAAGTAATTGAGCATGCAGCAACTTTCTCAACTGCACTTAAGCAAGGGACAGTGTTGGAAAATGTTAGTGCTCCAACTAAATGAATATTCACATAAATAGGAAATATTTTTAAAGATTTTCATGACAAAAGGTTCAGAAGGTACAATCTTTTTGTTAAGTGTGCCTAGATCTACAGCTCATATACAGTAGTTTAGTTTTACCTCCTTTAGGAAAACTGCAAAAATAAATACTGGAATTAAAAATAAGTAACTTCTATTGTTCACTTTGACAGACAAAAAAGTTATTAATACTTGATGATTATGGTTTCTCTTGTTTTTGTATGCTTTTAAGTGTGCAAAGTATAACCAGTAACACTGTTACAAAATTATCTAGATTCTAGTGTGCAATTCCCTCTTTAAACCTGATTCCAAGGAAAGTGGATTTAATAATTTCCAATGTAAAAAGTCTATACAAATTGGACTATGACTCCATCTACTAAGGATCCTGACTAGTTTGTTTCACTTCAGAAATGCAACATGAGGCTTTAAAGCTGCCCCATCCATGTAGCTGAGGGAAATTCTAGCTCATGACAAGCTGTGAAGCAGGGCAAGTCCAAGCAGAGGGAAGGAACTGGGTCTGACAATACAGATGACCAAACTGTACTGCTCTCCCAAGATACTTAGCACTATAATGAACTAGGATGTCCTTAGGAGATGCTACAAAATACAATAATAAACAAATACTTCCCTTAATGTAAGCAGCAGAGCAAGCCCCCTCATTTCCAGGGCATGCACAAAGATATTTTTGTCCCTACACATAGAAACAGCTAGATTATTCAATATTTGTAAACCAACTGTTAAAACCTAAACCAACTTGCTTACCTGTCTTCTACTGCTTAATCACTAGTAACCGCTTTCTAATCAGTGAAATCCACAAGTACAAAAGCATATAAAGAGTGAAACCATCCTCTACAGACACTGAGCTCCAAGATACCTTCTGAAAATGTGCTGGAAAAGACATCTGGGTTTGCAGCTGTGAATGAGTCTCAATTCACATGAGATTAATTTCTGGATCCAGTTCAGAAATAAATTTCTTTCTAAATGTCTGTTCTTCAGCAGATGACTTCCAAAGCATACATGTCCAATTATAGCAGTTCAGCTGAGATATGGTAACTTACAATGCCAGTGTGATACCATCACGTACTGTTGTGTTCTCCATTACTATTCAGCCACCTGAAATCTACAGAGGCATGGAGTGACAATCTGAACACTGTTGCCCATACTTGAATTTTTTGCACAAACCTTGGAACACTTAATATGTTTCTTAAATCTCCAGATCCCCAAATAAAAAGATTATTAGATAATATAAACTTTTATTTACAAAACAACAGCATTTATAGACCTCATTGCCTCAAAGAAAAGCTTAAAAGTTTGCATAAAACAGAAGGCTTTGAACAGAAGATCTCCATGCTTTTCAAACCCCTGGAGCTGTCAAAATTAAAACTGACTGCAGGAAGATCTCACAATACTAAATGACTGCAATAAAATGGTAGACAAAATTAAAAGTTGATAAACACAAAATAGTGCACAAAGTAAAAAAATAGCAGTAACTATATATACTAGAATGGCAAGTTCTAAACTAGCTATTACCATCAGAGGAGGAGATCTTGAAGTTACCTGTGTTTGCTCACCAATGTCAGTTTAGTGATGAATGCTGGTCAAAAACACACACTGAACATCAGGAATGACTGAGAAAGTAATAGAGATTAAAATGGAAGACATCAGAATCTAGACCACGTCTTGATTACTGCTTGCAATTCTGTTCCCTTCCATGTCACACAGTACAATCAGCTAAGACACAAAGAAGGACACTCATCATTCCTGGAGTTATAAAACAGCTATTTTGCAAGATTAAGTTAGGTTGAATAAATATAGGGTTGAATTAAAACATTTTCTGAGAAAGTTAGATGGATTCACAGTCACATTTGCAATTTCTTACATGCAATTTTGTCAACATGGACAAACTCAAACAGTAACTACAAACACTGTCAAATACTTCCCTAACATTCTAGAGTTATGTACAATTTACTCATGCCAGGAGTACTTTTCATGCTCCCTTTAAAAAAAAAGAAGCCCTTCTGCATGATTTTCCTGACCCATCATAGCTTAGATAGTTTCAACTTTGAGTAACAGTTGGAAATAAAAATGTATTTTCCAAGTCTTTCAGGCAAGATGTGTGGGCAGTGTTACACTCCTGAAGAGTGGGTGGCAGATGAAAATCATAAGCGGAACATATGTTGATATCTCTAAAAGCAATGCATGCTGCCTGCTTTAGTGTGCCAGACCAATGTCCTTTTGGCATCTGGGCTTCGACACCAAACTTCATGAAGGTGTTCACAAATACCCTTCAAAGATACAGCTGTAACAAAGCAGCACCTCAGGCAGCCCAGTGGACATCAACAGCTATACATCTATTATGAATCTAAAAGAGCCGGATATTATCCTTGCCTTTCCCGAATCCTGCCCAAATCCACTAATCCACTAATTTCCCTAATCCACTGCCCAGTCAGTACATATGAAGTAGCAAATTCAGCTTTTAGTTCTCCTTTTTCCCCTTGATTTTGTTGGTCATTCAATATAAGACTTCAAGCCTCTCTCCCTTCCAAGGTTTCATTTTGCTACTGTGATCCCCTGGTGCAGCAGTTTCATCTTAAACCAGGAGCTACTCAAGCTAAATGCCAGTCTTCAATGTTTCAAATTTAGTATCTTTTTGAGGTGCTTGATCTCAGAGTACATTAGCTGGCTGCCCTGCTTGATTAGCAATGCTCTTTCTGAGTGGTGTATTTAGTCCCAGGAGCACTTTATCATTTATCATACTTATGTTCATTTCACTCTTATCCCAGTCATGGCAGCTTTCATGTAAAATGTTAAAAAAAAAATAGAAAAAGAAAACAAGATTAATACTTATTTAGTACACCTTTAATACCACCTTTAAAGCACACACACACTCTTCAGAGACAAATGTATTCTGTAGCTTCTTTATGTTTGGCTTTTTAATTTTTGTCATCAGAGTTATCTGAATGTAAATAGCAGGCAGAGCTGTGGGTAAATATAAAGCAATATAGAAATCTGCATATCACTAGAGAGCAAAGAGGAACAATGGAAATTCAGGCCAACCATCTGGTCGGACACAATGCTCCATTTCAAAAGGTATCTCTTCAAGAATCCTGCTACAGAAGTATAACATGATTTTGGGTCACAGTCATTCTGACATCCTTGTTGCAGAGATTGCCTATGTACAGTTGGGTCCAATCTCCAGAATGTAATCTAACTAAGACAGACATTTTCTTTTAATCTTTTGTCTTACAGAAACAATTGGCACCATCTGTTTTCAAAAGAAAGTGCTTTAGAAGGCCTTCCATAGGTGGTATGGTCCTCAAGGGTGCTGCTGGAAGTGAGAGGAACTAAATTTGTTCTATTTTACGAGACACAGAAACCACAAAGTTACTTAAGTAACTTTTTACTTAAGCATCACAGAAGACAATAGAGGAAAGGCACCTCTTCATACAAATGAGTATTTTCGAGAGTAGGTTAGAAAAAAAGTAATATTAATTTCTCAGAAATTCCCTTAACAAAATAAAATACTTTCATTATTTAGAGGAAAATTCTGTTTCACTCTCCCAAATCCCTAGAGAAACTTTTCTTTTTAATTTAGAAACTTCCCATCAAGTAAATTCTTACGCTTACTTACTATCTCAAATCTGAGCTTTCCAGGGTCTTATTTTCTTGTGCTGTGAGCTGGCAGGTTGTTGGAGTACTATAATAATGAACTATCCTTCATTTACAGGTATCTAATTACGTTAAATCACCAAGTTATATTTCAGATTCCAGACTTACTCTTTATTTTAGATGCTGTCATATCCTCTCTAATCAACCGCTCTCCAGAGTTTGTTTGGCTTGTTTATTTGCCATGCTCCTAATCTTTCTTCCAGCCCTGAGGTCCACCTTATGTATGATCCATTATAGTGACTGAAAGACAGGAGGAAATGACATAAAGACTCCCACTAACACTGGCAATTTCACCTTCAGAAGACATAGGCCCTGTGGTTTCTTAAACTCAGAGGTTAAGGTCAAGGGGAAGCCCAAGTGGCTGCTGAGTGAACTAGATGGTGCAGCACTGGATGATAAACACATAGATGGGCAGTCGTTCTCATGGCACCTTCCAAATGCCTTTGCTGGGTTCCCCAGCCTGAACAGAAAGCACCAAAATGTGGATACTGAGCCACATAGACAAGTTACTCAAAAATAAAGACAATTAACACCAGCTGAAAGATTTTGGCTTTTTAAAAATAGACTCAGACTTTCAAGTTTTGAATTGGATATATCTATTAATGATCTACTATCTCATAAATTATTATTAATATATTTAATAAATGATCAGGTGTTTGTATGTAAGGTTATTGACAGTTTTGAAATGTTTATAAAATTCTACCTAGAAGGAAAAAAACAACAAAAGAATTTTGATATTTCTGCTCTTGGAAACACTTATATTCACAAAATTTAAGTCACTGTCACAAAAAATCACCCTAAAATTTTAAAAATATACATTTTGGTATCTTTTATAAGATATTATTTAAATATGTTAAATTCTAAGGCATCAAATACAGTTCAAGAATTTGCATGATAAAAATGAGACAAAGATTGTGGGTCATGTTAAAACAAATATTAAAAGTGAATCTGCTATGCAAAATGCAGCATGTCTGGTCTTGGTCACTCCATATTTACAATCACAGTGCTCTGAACTATTTAGATCCATAATTTTATTCTGTCTACTGTGAAAAAAGCAAATAATCCCCACCTGGCTTCATATTTACAACATTCTCACAACAGAACACAAGCAAGTGACCAAGGCATAAAGGTTACTTGAGACCGAAAGGAACAAAACACTGAAATACATCTGAAAGTGTGGACCAGAAGGATGCACATAAGAGCTTATGTGAATTTTCAAAATTGTCCCAGTAGCTTAACTGACATTGCAATGGCTAAATTTGAACATTCAAAAAATGTAACCTTAACTGAATAATCTCTGTAGTAAAACTAGCAGTAGAGAATATAACTAAACTTCAATTTCTAAAAGCCTATACACAAAAACCAGGACCTTACTTATCTCCAAAAAGAGTATTAAACTTGGCGTTTTCTTGGTCTGCCTCCAATGTTTATTAATGACCCCCAAAAATTGATTAACTTAGTTAAATTTGACAATGTTTCTTTTTAAAATGATTGTTAGTTTTGGGAAAATTTCAATTCTCACTCTGAAGGAAAAGAAAAGAGAAGATGAAGCTTGGCAAGCTGACGGTTGCTGGCCAGAATGAATCTACGTTCACACACTGATGGTCCATGAATGCAGTCCTTGGACAACAGATTGTTAAAACCTCTGAGGAAGATGCTGGGGAATTGATTTGAATGCCATGAGTATATCTGTCCAGTTCCCTCAGCAGTTATAAGTAAAGTTAGAAGAAAGAGCAATCAAGAAACTTTAATAATAATGGTTTACATTCAGTTTTGTTCTCATCAGTTAATGAATTGGAAACAAAAAGAATAAAATAGGACAAACTATGGTAGCTGAGTATAAAAGGAATCATCCATTTAAACATCATTTCCCTTTTCCTGAGATATGGATCTTATTCAAAATAATTTGCTCAATTCTGACAAATCTTGATCTCTAGATTAGTCACAGTAAGTAGTGCTATACACACTAAAAATGATGTCACGGGACACAGAGGCCAGACTTTCGCTGAAAAGTTTAACATCACCAACTTTACATTTTGCTATTCAAGAACATTTTCCATTATTTACCCATGTTTTGTTGTTTCCATAAAATTTCTAGTAAGCAAATGGAGTCATGGCTATATTTATTGAATGCTAGCACAGACAAAGTGAATTAAAAAAAAAAAAATTAAAAAAGTTGGAGAAGGATTATTAAGGTAACCAAAATTCACAGGATTATGATGCATAAATCAGCCTCTCAATGCTTCTTCCTCCCCTCAATACTCAGAGGGACTTTTAGGACCACTCAGAATGTAAGAGCAATCAAAATGAATCAGATATAAAATACTGTTTTGCAGTCATACTCAGCTGTTGAAAATTACTGGCACAAGAATCAAGTGTTATTGCTGCACTTAAAACAATGTTTGATGATTTTATAGTTGCTAATAGTGCACTCATAGCTTTTTGTAAATTTTCTTGACTCTAACCATTTGTATGGTCCTAGTTCTGCATTAAGCTCATATGGACCTAAGCAAGAAATTCACAGGTTGAACTGTTCAGAGGAGATAATTTGCTCAAGATGTTTCAAATTTTGCAAGAACAGATGATCTTATGAGATAATTCCATTACAGAGGTTAAAAGTCTCATGAGAAGGATAATAGGAAATATCTTTCTTTCTTTGTCCCTAAAATGCCCATGCAAAAAAGTATGCAATAATGTGAAAGAAGCTAAGACAGAGAAAAGACAAGCAGAAGAACTTGTCTTCCCTTTAATTTCTACCGCCACCTCTTATGCCTGCTATCTAACACTGCTGCAATTTCTCAATGAAAAGGCTTTATGTTTCTTTATCAATTGTTTTGGAATTCTGGTGGCATTAAAAAAAACACACAAGAAGTCTGTATGGGAGGGAACATATGGAACAAGGTGGGTTGCAACTCATGGGAAGGAGGTTCCATATGTACCTTGTGCTTTTCAGAGAAAAACACATAACTCATTTTGATTTTGTGGGTGAATTCAAAACCGAATACATTCAGCTCTCAGACCTGAGGTTTCCATCACTAGGTACAGTGGGAAAAGGAAAACTTTTTTGTCCAGGTTAATAAATCAATCAATTTATGCATTACATATATGTGCAGAAAAGAAGCAGAAGGCATTTTATTTTCCTCTGAATGATCAAAGTGTTGGCCAATGTTATGGCTGGAGGCCAAACTAGACTGAAGATGGTTTAGTCCATTATGCCTAATGCTGTATTCTTATCTTGAAATGACAGCAATTATTCCATGTATTTTTAACTGTATTCTTCCATTATGGCAACACATAGTTATTTAAATGCCATCGGTTTCAAATTGCTCCACTGGAAAATGCAGCAGGAAAAGTATCAAAGACAAAGAACTTTTAAAGAAATCTCATCTCCCCACCTGCCATTTGAAGCCATTTCTATGCCAGATAGCAGATGTTTATGACGGTGTTTAAAACAAGGAAAAACTAAATGGATCTCAAAACTTATTTTTTTTTTTTAGTGTAAAGGGCTCTCAATTAAAGGGAATTTGTTGTTGTTGTTAGAGATTATATCAGAAGTGACCTGAAAACCCAAAGCTTTTTAACATAAAAGAGATGATAGAGAGATCAGAATCTCAGGCATTAAAATAAAAACATTCTTTCCTCAATGTAATTTGATGTATAATATGTCATAATCGGGCTATCATGACAGAGAACTCTTCATGCCTTCAATATAACACTTAGACAGTAAATGTGGAATTTTCTTGATGCATGACATTTTATATAGGATATAGATCAATCAGGCATGTTTTTCTCAGCTTTTCTGCAAGAAATATATTAACAGTAGAATACCATATTCAAAAATCCCTTCTGAAAACTGAGTATCTGATTATCAATTTCACAAGTGATCTTATAGTTTATAAAATACTTAAGTCCTCTTCTAATTAGTATAATTTCTTATCTGAAGAACTGCAATTTCAACAAGACGGTTTTCACTGAACATTATTCTTGCTGACGTTTTATATATAAAGATCAGCTATGTTTTTTTCTAGGGTGTGTTATCAACTGTAAACATGGTTCTATACCTGAAAATGACCATTCACATTAAGCCCTTTATGAATCAATGCCCTATCTTACATTGGTCTGTGTCTGCTCTACGTCAGAAGCTGGTATAAAAATTATCTGTAAGTAGCATATATTTTTGTGCCACATGACTTCCCCAGGATAACAACACTGCCTCAGCTGAAGGAATAACAAAGGATTTACGTGTTGTTCTTTTATTATCCTCTGTGTGTGTCCCTATAAAGTACATGTAGGCCTGAAGAAGAACCTCACGTAAACCATACCAATGGAATTGTTGAATGAGAGAGGAATTCCAAGAGCTGGATCAAAGTAAATATGCCTTAACGTCAGTCCTTGAGAAACTGAGATCTAGGGGAAAATAGTTACCATCTCACTGATGCTGTGGCATGTAGTGGCAGAAACCTGGAGAAAATAAATTTGTGACAAGGCAGCAAAAATACCATGGCACATTTATACACCTGTAAGACAAGACAAAATATTTGTTTGTTTTGTTATAGCTGCAAAGAACTGGTTGAACAATGCCACACTAAAGACCAGCTCATATCAAAATTTGGGAGTCTATTTCTAGAAAAGACACGTGTGTGCTCTTCACTGTAGGATGCCTGCGCCCTTTAGAATGCCTGGTCTCACTGACATGAAGTGTATGTCCTAGACCAGGGGTCCTCAAACTTTTTAAACAGGGGGCCAGTTCACTGTTCCTCAGACACGTCGGGGGCCGCTGCACTG
>JAVSBS010017814.1:33252-46232 GCA_033124195.1 Coracias cyanogaster
TAGAATTACATTTTAATAAATCATTGACAATAAATCTTCTGCATTACAGCACTAGGGTTTAGAGAAGGAAGAAAAAAGGCAAATAGAGAGAAAACGATCAATGAAAATCCCCGTCTGCCAATATGAGAATAGATTGACCAACTCTAATGTAAAGTTTGCTACACACAAAAATAAAAGCTCAAAAAGCTTTAATTTAAAAAGATGCAAAGCAAACAGCAATAAAGTATGTACACAGATGCAGATTTAATTAGCATATTAATTTATTAATACTCACCTAACAGCTTTTTGCAAATGGTCTGTATGCAGAGTAGAAGTTGCTGAATATTTAAACAAGCCAACAGACACTGATTTGGGAATATTTTCATTAATAAAATGACAAATACACATGATTCCGGTTCATGAGATTACATATTATTCACAAGTATTTGACAAACTGATGAGCATTTCTATTTGAGACTCACAGAACATTACATGGGTTTTGGCACAAACACCGCTTTGCCTGAAGACTGTTTAAACTGCTTTAGTCATCCAGCCAAAGAGGAATAACAATTCCTGTATTTTTACTTAGAACACAAGGTCTTAAGGCCAAGAACATGTAAGCTACATGAAATATCTCTTGCCATATTAACCAACAGTGCAAAATACACCTTAGTTACATCAGTTTTTGTACGGCTATATAGAGAAAAATTTCAGTGGCTCATATTTTGGCAGGGGTGGGGAGACGAAGTCTAAGGTAAACTACCAAGACAAAAGACTTCTATGTGTGTTATGCAACACTTGGATGGTTTTCTAGGACAAATCTACCAAAAAAGTCTTCTGATCACAAAGTCTAATAATGTCCCTCACTAGATTTCATCATCACAGTACCATGAAACATGAAAGTAAAAGGTAAAAACCAGAAGTGGCACTTTTGGAGTTCTTGATTAAGCAGAATCTGGAACAAAAACCATGCCTCTGCCTATGAGTCTGCAGGTTACTTACACTGGAGAGGGCTTCTCCCCTCCTCCTGGCCTGTCATTTTATATGTAATGTAATGCTTCTTAAGAATATCAATCTTCTTAAAAAGTATAGTGATGTTTTATAGCTGCTCCTGTTTTGCAATATAAATGATATAATTACTCGTTTCTCGCTGGAGGGGGTCCAGTTCTTTTAGTTCATTTTTTAAATGCAAATCTTATTAAGCATTTTATCCTAAAATGGGTACTGCAAAGGGGGAAGTATGATCTCAGATGAAGATGGACAACACACCTCCAAAAATAAATTCTAGGGCAAGGAATGAAACCTGAATTAAAGCAGTGTACCAGAACCTGAATTGATTACTTACTGAAATATGTTAACGTGATGTAATGGGTAACGACTAAAATCAGCTGTACAGTAATATTCCATGAATCACTGCTAGCTAGCCCACAATGAACAAAGACATAATAAAGAGCTCTGTTCACCAAAAATCTCAAATTTTATAATAGCTCTGAAATGTTCTGTTTATATAGTATAACAAATTTCTCACCACCTACAGCTTCACATTTGTTACTGTGGACAGACTGCAAACTTTCTTGCAGTGGCGAACAAAGCATTAACTCATTCCTGTGAGTAACTGCTCACTCTTTCAGCTCACTAATGACACCCTACTCTTGAGCTGGAGACCACAACCACTCAGAAATTCCTGGCAGCAACTGAGCTTGAAATTAGATTCGCCTGACCCAAAAGCACAAGTCCTTACTATTTAACTTAAAGCAGATTCGCCATGAGCTGTGCCCTATGAGACATGACAAATGACTGAACAGTTCTGATTCCATCCATTAGAGGTCAGTGGTACTTGTAAGCTAGCCAACTCATTACAGAACTGCAGAAAAGGGATTAATTAGTGTCCTACCTTAGCTTCAATTATGGAACAATCCATATTCAAATTGTTCGTTGAATATGGTGTCACTACATGAGAATTCTGGAAAATGTAAAGATAACAGCATTGCATTTAGGAAAAAAAAATGCAGTCCAATGTAGGGACTGAAGTCCATCCTGTGTCCCTCAAATACTCTCAGGTCAGGAAGATATCATCTCCAGCTCCTCTGCTGGGAGAGCTAGGTTTATCCCTCTGTGGAAGAGAACATGGCTGGCATTGCCCTGTTTGCACCAGCACATGAAGTGCTCTCTCTGCAGTCCTGGAAATGTTGAAAGTCCTTTCTCCCATAATTCTCCTAATGTGGGGAAGAGCACAGTGACAAACAAAAGAGATATAAGTAGGTAATAGGAGATTCATATATGGACAGATCTGTCCAAAATAGATCTAAAAAGCAGAATTTTCAGCCTACTTAATTAGCTCATAAATTAGTCTGTAATTATCCGGGCCTCGTTGCCACACTAACAAATTCCTAACCTGCAAATTTTCTTTGATTTTTTAAGTCCTTCAGAAATAACAGCTGTCTTTTTCTTCCAATAATTAGTAGATTTAAATATTTGAAGTCAAGATATACAGGAAAGTAATAAATAATATGCATCCTTTCCCTAGGTAGGTCTTTAAGATATTTTAAAGTATAAAAGCAATTTGACATTTTAAAGGTTTGTGAATTTCTTGAGAGAAAGCTGCAAAATTGGCCTGACAAATCCTTAATCCATCTATACAGAGAGTGAAAATGTAATATTTTTATATGAAAAAGAATAGCAGAAATTACCAATTCCTTATGTTAGTAGAGTGGATAAAGAAGCAGAATATTCAAGGCTAGGTTCTGATCCAAGTTGTATAGCTCCGTATCCGGGATAGACTGATTTTAATACTTATTTCAGATTTTCTGTAAAGAAAATTTTGATGAGAGCTTTAGATTTCCTATCAGCACTGTGTCTAAATGGATCATTTTTCATTATGTTTTTATTTGCATACTTCATTGTACTTTTTCACTTGTCATGAATCCTGCAGTAATGTCATCTTAACAGAATTCTTGAAGCAATTACCTAGGAGTTGAAAGCCTTACATCACAACTGAAGATAGTGCACGTAAACCAGTCTTAATCAACCAAGTTAACAGGACAGTGTCATGACAACTGTGCAAGAACATAATTTACTGCATTTAAGGAATATCTAACAGAGAAAGATACAACTCGTGGGTTTGGTACTATTGCAAAAATAAATATGCAATAGGATTGGCAGCTTATTAGAAACACCTGTGGCTTCAATTAGGATGTCAGAAGAATGGAGGCCTAACCTCGAATCATGTTATTACTGTTAGCATGAATGAGCTAACCCACAATAGCTGTAAATTTGCATACTCTTGAGACCTGTGCAAAACTCACAGAAGAATTATTTATCTTAAAATACCCTCACTGAAATTTACACATTTTCACACTACTTTACATTTGCTTATAGGAAAAATTTGCTCCAAAAATATAACTAGCAGTCTCAGCTGTAAACAGTAACCCTTTAAGAATGCATGACTGGATTGAATGGTTCAGCCTTAAAATTCTCTTTTTTACAAAGCTCTTTTTCAGCAGAAACTTATGGATAATACAGGAGATGGCAGACAAAGAACTACCAACTGATTGCCATAGAACAGGAACACTTCTAAACGAACGTCAGTATCACAGGACTAAGTGGTACCTACTAAATCCTCTGCATTGTGCAGCCAGTTCCTGCAACATTGTCTTGCAGTTCGTGGTACTTCGTGTTCTACATTAAGACATATTGGAGTCATCTACAAAATTAAAAAAAAAAAAAAAAAAAGGAGGATCTTGTGCTCCTGGTTATAGAAAGTAACTTGAAAGAGCCGAAAAAATGGAGAAAAAAAATATCCCATGCTGTGGCCTTTTTTCTTTTCCCTTTGAAGAAGTATGATATTGAAAATATCATGCATCTTTGGGTCACATGAACTTTTTGTGGACAGAGGCTGAATTTCAGCCTCAAGACACTGCATCTGATAGCCCTTCCCCTTGTATCTGCTCTATTAAAAACTACCCCATAGACAAATCATGATCCTAAGAGTTTGTTAAAAGTAACCTCAAACCTTTCACCCTTTTTGTACTCACAAAGTAATCTAAACCCAGCACATTAAGAGAGACATCAAAGAGTCCCCACTGGTTTTTGTAGGTGCAGCTTCTGAGTCTCTCAATTCCTACTTTAGAGATAAGCCATGCAAAGACTTCATTCTGGCCTTTTGCCCCCAAAAGAGTTTTTACTGAAATGTGTGTTGCAGTAGAAAGATAAATAGTCAGAGTTACAGAAATCAATACAGCAAAATTCAATAAATAACAACAAACATCTACTGGACAAGACCTAAACTTTTATCATGAAAGAAGTTGTTTTACTTTCCTATGCTTATACAATACAGACACTTCTTTTGTACATTCCCATTCATAAAGAATAGAACATCTTTCTGATTTTAAAGACTCTAGCAAAATGTGAGGCAGAAATTCCATTGCCTTCTTCTGAAGCTACTCAGATCACTAAGAGCTCTTTGGAACCCAAACCAGAAACTCAAATAATATTAAACTCCATCACACATATAAATTTAGACCTCAAATTCACTTTACACTATGGATGCAAGATACAAAATACAGATCCAGATCTCATTAGCCTCAAGGTCTGCAGTTATCTGAATCTAACATTTTGACTTGGAGCTGTTTCTACTAGGAGTCAGAAAAAAAAAAAAAAAAAAATCTCATTTTCCATTTAGTCATTCCCAGCATGTTTTGCTTACGGTGTGGGGTTTTTTTTTTTTTTTCACTCTGTCCCTCTACTAAGAAGCCATTGAACCATCTGTAGTATTCAGATAATAATTCTCTTAGCTGTAACTATATAATTCCACTAATGAGGGCTACTTGAGACTCTGCTATCTTCCATTTCCAAAGACATTATTATAGTTTGATCTTTTGCATATTCAGGCATCACTCCACCTTATAGATGTGGTTACATGTATAAGAGACTATTTATTAAAGAAACACTGCACTGGAGCAGTGTTTATAAATATAAAATGGCATAACTACTGAGAAATACCATTTTAGATAGTCTGAAGCTGTTTACCAGATGGACAGAATTCAGATAGCCATTTTGGCTATAAGAAAACAATTTAGAAATAGTCTGGAAAACTTAAAAAATATATTTTCTTTTCAAATTTTTCAATCTATTGTTTAAAAATGGTGTTTTCACTTAAAAATCCACCAACATACATTATTTCGTATAATAACTGAAGAAGCTAAATGCCATTAAGAAAAAATATAGGTTACACATCTCTTTGTAGTAGGAAACCACACATAAAATTCCCTTTGGTAATTAACCAACATTTGCTTCCATTTTTCAATTGAGACTGTGAACTGAAAGACCACCTTTAGATCACACCCACCCACCCAAAAAGGCAGCATTACTAATCACAGCAATAGTTCAGGCTCTCCAAAGAGCCAGACCTCAGACTTAGTTTATGGAAGTCCCTAAGAACTTAATATGATCTCAGGCCACAAGATCAAGATAATTATTCAGCTAGTAGCTGGACAATCTTCAGACATAGTCTTCACATGGGCCTTTTCAAGATTTGCACAGGACCCCTCTGCAGAAAGAAGGTGATGCAGGACTCCGCTTAGTAGCCTTCGCCTAGGGGTCCTTATGCCAGCACTCCACACTGAGTTCACACTCACCATCTTTTCAAATAAAAATTGTATGTTACGTGTAAGAGACTTCTGATAACTCTTCATAATGTGACCTGTCTGTACCCTTCATAAGCACGCAGCCTCTGCTATCAGCCTCTGCTGACACAATAGCCTCTGCGTTCACATCTGAAGTCCTCCAGCACAGAAGTGCCTTCTTAAATGGAGAGAGCACTTTGAAAATGCATTCCTCAGTTATATGATGAAAAATTAATATGAGAATAAAAGAATTTCTGTCGTTTCCTTGTATACAAGACTCTCCTTGCAAAAATCAATCCATGCCATTTTAGAACAGTATCACTAATGAAATTACCATAATCAAGAACTGCAAAGGCATCGATTACTAAATGCAAAGCTAGTAACAGCTGAGATTCTGATGCCACTGAAGACTTACAGAATCTGACCAGGATTTCTCTATCATCAAATAATCCCATTGAAAAGCTAAACATCTCTAACTATAAGCAAGTGACAAATGCAAGGTCATGGTTCTACAAGACACTGGCCCCTAATAACATAAAACCACTCTGTTCTCCAGACCCAGCAAGAACTTGTCTTGCCAGTTCAGATTCATTCAAAAAATTGTCACTTCCCGCCAGATCATCTATCCTCTACCCTACAACCAGCATTAAGCACAAATCTGGCAGCTCTCGTTATTTTAACAAAAATAGCACTAATTGTAGCTTCATGATAGATTGCGACCAAATCTTTAAAGATAGATGATTCAAAGATGCACACAGCCAGTATGGATGAAGCTGGAACTATGACCTCATTGACATCGCTGAGATGATGTGTGATGTTAAAGTAAAACACATAAAATCTTACTTGGATTATGCCCAAACCACTGTGTAACTTCATCCATGAAGGAACATGAATCAATGATCCTTCTAAGCAGTTCAGTCATGCAGCTGTGTGTGTGGATAAATTTGAACTTAATTTTCATACGCATCTCCTAGATTCACCTGTCAGATGCCTGACAGCTTAAATTGTACAATGTCAGTAAATGTGCATGTAATTATAGATGCAATGTTTTGCCCAGCACACTTAAAAATTTCACAGATTCAACTTGTTTCACTGTTTTTGGAAATTTCAGAGGTCCAAACTGTCTAATTAAGCATTCCTTAGTTTTCACATATTTTAATTCTGTGAATGCATAATGACTTGCACAGCTGATGTCCCTCAGACCCACATCTCATGGTCATACAGTAAGAGCCTGTGGGAAACCAGACCGCAACAGAGCCATAATCCAGTTACCTTGGTTTAAAGCCAAGCCACATCCAATGTATGTGGATTCACTTGAAGGACTGGGACCGGAATTGGGCAAAGCAAATAGAATGGAGTAAGTAATTAAGAGAAGGATCTATCAAATGAGACCCTACAGGTATTTTCCACCTCCAACAGCTAAAAGTCACTACCTTTTTTTCCCCATGATAAGATCTGAGGCAATAAGAAGCCTCCAAAGACCTTGCTTTTTTGTTAATGTCCAAAATGGTCTTTGTTTGTGTAGAAGCAACACAGAAAAATATAAAAATAGGCTTAAATTAGCATATTGCCAAATTGGTCTACTGTAACAAGTGCTTTGAAGTCTGGCATGCTGACTGATTCCCCACAGGAAGTTGAGTACTCTGAAAACAATTAAGAACAAAAAAGGGGCGGGGGGGGAGGAGAGAGGGAGCAGGCGAGTACAGTAGTTAAATTAAGCAAAGTGAGCCTTGGAATAGTCAAGGGACTAAACAAGCCATCGAATCACTTAATAACAGCACTTCTTTAGCAGCATAGATAGAAAACACCAACTGGATTTTTAGAAACTGAGACATTAAGGCTTGAAAAAGCAGAATGACAGAAGTTTAAATTAAATAAATGAAAATTGCTTCAGAATATAATAAAAGGTAATAAGGCACCAAAACTGCCAGTAGTTATAGTAGCTAATCCTATGTTCTAAAATTGATCTTAATGTAAAAGCATTGTGCAATTTAAAAGTAATAAACATAATAATCCCTGCTGTTTTACATAATAAATAAATCTGAACTACGTTTCCCATTTGTACAAAGCCTTGTGAAAAGACAGGTTTGGTTGTTAAAAAAAACCCAAATGTTTGTTTCACAAGGATATTATGGTGATGCAGTGGAATATATTTTGAGGGAGAAGGTTAAAATACATTTTATAGGCAGTACTGAGTAAACATAGCTCTATCTGAAAAACTGCATGTGCCATACAAAGAAAGACCTTTAAGATTATACAATAAACATTCTACACTCATGAATAACTTCTCTGTAACATTTCGTCTACACTGAAATGCTTAATCGCATACTTAAAGACGATTACTATTTTACTATTATTATTATTAATGTTATAGTAGCATGCAGGGGAATTATTGTATAATTAGCAGAAGTATCTGTCCCAAAGACCCTGTGAAGTAGATAAGCAAAACAGGTAAAGTTTTCACCATCTGTGTTTTACCAAACAGGAGCAAGGTGCAAGGAAGACTAAAGGCTTACTCCAACTAAGTAGTGAATCTCTAAGCTACTGAAGGTTTCCAGATGAGATCCCAAATTACTGGTCTTGGGGAACAGAAGGCTATGGTTCAGCTGGGAATTGAACCAACATCCTTGTCTTCATTATGGAAGGCTTAGCACAAACTCATGAGAAATTAATTTTGTTCCTTGGGACACTCTCTTTAGAAGTGTCTCCTACAGGCACTCCAGTACCTCCATATTGTGGCACCCATGAGGTAATACAAGGGGGGATATGGATGCTCCATCCCTGGAGGTGCTCAAGGCTAGGTTGGATGGGGCCTTGAGCAACTAGGTCTAGTGGGGAGTGTCCCTGCCATGGCAGGGGGTTGGAAATAGATGATCTTTCAGGTCCCTTCCAAACCAAACCATTCTATGATTCTATGAATGTAGCTTTAAATCTGACAGCAATACATCCCAAATGTGCAAAATACATCCTTAAGCCTCAAGAACTTCCCTGGATTTTCCCCTTGCCACCTTCTGCTTCCTCCTTTATAAATGCATAGCAGCGCCTCTATATTTTGGTCATCCCCACTTCAAGTGTTAGTTCAAGGTTATACTATTTTAACAAACTTTGGTAACTAACTTTTGATAACAAGATTTCAGTAACTAACCATTCTGGTTGCCAAGAAAAGTTGTGGAATCTCTTCCCTTGCAGGTGTTTAAGACTCAGCTAAAAAATGCCCTGAGCTAGCTGACGTAATTGGACCTGCTTCAAGCAGGGAGGTTAGACAGGGTATCTCCAGAGGTCCCTTCCAGCCCAAATTACTTTATCATTCTGTTATGTATTTATTTCAAGTGTCTTCCTTGATATGTGAAAAAAATCATTTCTTTCAAATCCCCACTCAACATTTCTTATCTCACCAAAAATAGTCCACATGCCCTTCAAGGGAGGAGTACTATAAAAATGAACTATGTATTTCTATAAAGTGTGGCTGCTGACATGTAAGTCCTGTACCCCTTCTAAGTCTTTCTAAAGTCCTGAAGAGAATGACATGCATTTATCCTCTGTTCTCTTGCAACTCAAAGGCGGTACGGTATGTGAGAACTCTAAACACTGAGGTTGTAGAACAAGCCAGGAGACCCATGCTGACCTCAACAGCCTAAAGAATCACCTTTATTGTACAGTAACTGTTCTTTGAGAATGTGTTATTATGGATGCCACTATAGAAGATCAGTTGGCATTATCCTTTCAGAATAGCAGCTTTGAGAAAATCTAGCTGCCTTGAATACTGATTTATGTTCCTGCATTCCCTAATTTAGTAACCAAGGAAAAGATGGTGAGCGTGATACATTCACACTTCTGGCCAAAGTAACATGTATCAGAAGGAATAACTTGAAGTGGGAGATGTACAAAACTGTCTCAGAAGGGACTTCTGCTCAAGTCTTGCTATGCTTTGGTTCCTTTCTGGACTATTTAACCACTACATAGACTAAAACAGCAATACTATAAAATGAAAGAAAACTACTTTCTGTACTTCTCTGTAAGTAAAAAACCATAGTCTTGAAATAACTGTTCCAGATGAGGCTGGAGAAGGCTGTGGAGATTAAGTCTTGTCTTATGGATAAGACTCCATTCAAACTTTTCTTGGCTGTCTGTATCAAGAACTTTCTTCATTTTGAAACTTTCATGTCTTATCTCAAGAATTCCTGGTCATCTTGGAACAGTCTTTTTGTAAAACACTCAGGTTTTTGTCACAGACAATCATCAGGTGAGGAGAAAGGAGCAGGGTGTGATCTAGCCACGGCTCTGTGAGGTTGGTGGAAGAGATCTGAAAATGGAGCAAGTATCTAATAGCCTTGCACTATTCAGTTCAAAAGCCACCACATGAATGTCACCATATCCCCTTCAAGCTTAAAAATCACCTCAGATGGAACTCTCCTTAGACCATATGAAGCATCAGTATTTCATAGAATCATAGAATCGTTTAGGTTGGAAAAGTCGTTTAAGGTCATCAAGTCTAACCATCAATGTAACTCTACCAAGTCCACTGCTAAACCATGTCCCTAAGCACCATATCTACACAACTTCTGAACACATCCAGGGATGGTGATTCAACCACTTCCCTGGGCAGCCTGTTCCAATGCTTGATAACCCTTTCAGTGAATAAATTTTTCCTAATATCCAACCTAAACCTCCTCTGACACAACTTGACACCATTTCCTCTTGCCTATTGCTTGTTACTTGTCAGAAGAGACCGGCACCCACCTCTCTACAATCTCCTAGCATTGTTTGCTACCATTCTTTTTAGTGGTGATTCTCACCTTTTAATTATTTCATCTTCTGTCTTTAACATTATGCATTAATTTATAGTACCACCTATAGCAACACATTAAAATTGCAGCTTCCATCAGAAACATGATCCTGTTACGCTAAGCTCTGTACAAATCTCACTGGTAATAAGATACAGCCCCTTGCTCAAAGTGACAAAAATAAAGGTGACAGAAACAAAATCAGAGCAAAAAGAGGTGGCCCAGCTTATGTCACCTGTCAAGAGTATAACAGGTTTCCTAATTCCAAGTCCAAGGTATCACATTGCTTTAGGGGTTTTTTGGCACTTTGCCTTTTGTCTCTATGTGTCCTCCTCTCTTACCTTAAAGATGAAGATTTATGCCTGAGAGAGAGTGTGTACATGTGTGCGAGCATGTGTGACCACAACTCAGGCAACTTGTGCACAGGCAATTTCAGGAGTTAGTATTTGTTTAAGCTTCAATTACTTTATTAACAGAAGTTTGGAGACTGGAAACAGAAGTACAGAGATATTACCTAACTAAGTCAAAAATAAGATTGGGATAGAATACAGGCTTTTTGGTGCTCTAGTTAAGTTTTTATAAGCAGAAGCAAGCAACTGCTGCTCTTGGTCAGTGCTATCTATAACCATATTCTCACAATATCAGGGGCCTGCTAATAAAACCTGTCTGCCAGCATTTGGTGTCTCCCTAATATGACTACATAAAACAAGTCCATGAGTGGGCCAAATAAGCCCATCTGCCTGCAAAGAAACATCAAGTCCCCCCTGGTTAAGGCTTCTTCAGTCACTAAAGTTTGTTACTGTCCTACTAGGGGAGAAGAAAACCAAAAGAGTTTCACTTTGTACACATTCCTGGTCAGCACTAAACATCTTTCTGGGTAGTAAGTGAGAATATAGGAGATTTTGAATGCTTTTTTTGAAAGAGAAAAATATATCTTTTAAGCAATCAAGCGTTAACTGTGAGAATTAAAAATATCTGTTCCATATGTTCAAGTCCCAAGTAAAGTAATATTAAGTATGTACAAGAAAGTTCAGGTAGGAAGAGCAAATGATTAAAATAAAAGTCCCTTGGGTTAAAATGCAAGAGTAGTGGACATAGACAAAGTACCAGAGAAAGGAGATGAAATACAAACAGGATGTGCTGTGGTGTCCAAATGAGACACATTACTAAAAAAAGTGCTGCATCATTAACCACTCCATCAAATGGCTCTGTCAAGGCTGCAATGGACTTTCTATTGCCAACACCATGTCCACTGACAGTACAGAGACCTTGGAGAATATGAAGATCTGAGATCACTCTCTGGTCTGTTTGCTAGTCTCACTTTGATACTTCAAAACAGAGGAGGAAGAAAATTCATCATCCAACTTAAAGAGAAACAGGAGTTGTGATAGTAGCTGAAAAACAAATTCAGTTGTGTGATGGGCCTCTAAATATGTGACTGAGATTGGTATCTTCTGTATCGGTATCTCAGTGGTCAGTTAGTCCCAGGTCTTAAGTGGATACCTGTTGTCCACAAGTTGCATTGCTTTTGTCGCTGGTGCTGGGGTAGCTCTCTAAAAGTCATCCAATGCTCTGAACAGAAAACAACCCAAGAGCCTTTCAATAGTCCAAATCAGTACTTCTGACCTGAACCTATACACTCAAACTAAAGTGCTGAATGCCACCAATTTGCTTTGCAGGCCATGGAAACCGATGGTCTTCAATGTCCCTAGAATCAGTCCCATAATGATGAGCCCAGTCTGGCTTCCATGGCACTCCCCAGAACATTGTCCACTGTGCAACTAAACACAGACCCTCTCAAGCAGCTCCCAACTCCAATTCTAAGCACTGTTGGAACTATTAATTCAGAAAGGGTGGCTCTTGATAAAAGTAAGTTTGTATAAATAGTTAAATGTTATCTGTAGGTAAGTGCATAGAAAATACACCACATCCATTGTAAAAATAATTGTAGCGCTTTACAAAAAATATTTTTATTTCTCCAATCAGACCAATTTTAATGATTTTTTTTTCAGCTCATTTCAAAAAGTATTTTTTAAATGTTTATTCAGATCTAACAAACCTTATTCCATTTTTAAAATTACTATTTAGAGGTTGCCATAAAAAACAGTGTTTGACTATTTTACTGCTAAGCTCATTCCACGTAAGTCTTCAGACCAAATTCTTAGTAACTGAAAGTGTTAAAGGAAAAATATCTTTTATTCTTACTTTGTGAAATATACAAAGCAAATGTGGATTATTTACTTTGCGTACTTTGAGTTTAGTACATCCACCCTTTCATTTCCATATCACTGGAGTAGCCAGCAACTCCTTTAGCATGGTTTGTACTTTCATACACAGAAGCCACCAACAAGAATGAGAAAAACATGGTTAAAAATAGGATACTTCTGGTTGCAATCCCACAGAAACTGGCAAAGGATTTGGGGACATGAAGCTCCTATTAGCCTGTTTGTTTTTAATTGACTAGGTTTCAAGTTGACAGTGGCCCTTTTAGCAGTGTACAGAACAAAACAGCACCACATGGCCAGCAGGATTCATTTTAAAGTGGTGCTCTCTTATGTCCCCTGCTGAGGGCTGCACCATATGAGCCATCAGT
>JAVSBS010017814.1:46332-64413 GCA_033124195.1 Coracias cyanogaster
ACCATATGAGCCATCAGTAACGTCAAGTCAAAGGCCAACCATCAATAAAGCTCTTGCTGTGATCAAGAATATGTAAACAATGGACCAGCCACTTCTAGTGGTAGTTATCGTAGAGTTAAAGCTGAAGTAGGGTGGTACCTACTTGATAGTTTTCTTGTCTGAAATTTTAAAATATTATATTTTGTATCTGGACACTGCTGATAGCAGTAAATATTTTAGTGCAGACTGTACTCTGCATACTTAATTAAATGAGTGTAATATGATAGAGACTACTTCTCCAGATACAAAGCCTGTAAAATTCAGTGAGAACTTTTCCATTCAATTCACTGGTCTCTGAATTAGGTCTATAGTCATACCTTCTAACCCAGATATCACAGCGATGAGAATTAAATAAATAACATACAGACGTGTCCTCTCGCATTACATACACTTTTTAAAGTACACTTCTATTAGTACAATTCAACACATCTGGTCTAAGCTTCTCTTCATAAATATACACTTGCCTGGAGTTAAATTTCCTACAATGGAAGTTCACTGAGAACAGGTTATTATTTCACAAAGAAGAGACCCATAGAATTTAATAGGGATTCCTGCTTTTCTTCATCCTTCTTACATTCCTGCTATAGGATGGATTTAAGCTTTCTGTAGGAAGGTTTTACTTCCATATACCCTGGAATAGTTTCCCTAGATCCTGTTAACTTCATTTTCCAAGGTGGGTTTCTCCATAATTCATGCACCTAACTGGACAAATGAAGAAAACCACATAACCCCCCTTGCAAGGACATACTTTCTCTGACCTTAACCAACTCTTTGTTACCATCTGTCCCTGTACATGACTCTTCCCATTCTGTCACACTATCATTGACAAGGACATATAAAGCCACAAAAGAAGTTGATGGACATTCACTCCAGAGCATTAGCTACCTTGCTCCATGCTTCTGAGATCTGACTGTGCCTTTTGACAGCTCTCCAAGCACATTTCCCCATTTCTAGAATGAAACTGAACCTTTGCACTTTATTATTATTATTATTGTTCTCTTTCAGCAAAAAGGCAATTGGGCATGAAAAGTTCAAATCCATTAAATAAAAACTCAATTTAAAATATTTTCCATCCACCAAGCAAGGTCCTATTCATTATGCTGACACTGTACTCCACCTCTGTGCCAACTGGATCACTCAAAGATGCCCCCCACCACTTTCCTGGCATTTTGCGTGACAAGTAAATCTGCTGTGCACACACTACTTTATAGGGCATCCCAGTTTTGTATAAATACAAGCAATGTTTTTTTACAGTACCTTTATATTCCCAAGTTGAACTCTGTAATTATCAAGATACTTTCAAGTAAACTATTTGCATTGAGTCTCTCCTCTGGATATTGTAGCAGACAGGCACAGCTTCTGAGTTTTATTTCTGCCTCTTTACTCACTTCAAGTTTTTGAACAGCCTCAGTCCCGTACAGATTAGCCTATTGCTAAATACAAATCATAAAATGTATTTACTTATCAAAACCAATTGCAGATAATTAAAATAAAAATTGCATAGTTCTCTAGCAGTGTCGCTAGAAGAGTTCAGATGCTGCAGTTACCTGGTGCCTTATTTATTTAAAAAGGCAGAACAAAACATGTTAATGCTTCAGCCACAGGCTAAATTTTCTGTTTTCACAAAGGTCACTTTTACCATAAGGGGTTTTTTTTTTAGTACAAGTATACTGTACAGAGACACTATTTTGCCTTAATATCCATTATAAATTTATTCTTTAAAGCTAGCAAAATATTTTCTCCCTCAACCTGCTAGAGATGCAGAGCACAGCTACTTTGTTCTTCACAGGCCCAGTCCTAAAACCCAATAAAAAAGCCAAAGAGGGACATCTAGTGGTACCATGCACGAAATTAAGAACGAGCAGCCGGAGGAAAAACCTGCTGCCATGCCTATGGATTTGAGAAAATTGCTCGTTTCTCATCAAGAATGAAGGAAGGTTGAAGGGAAGATCAAAATAAAAAGAAGCCTGCCCATTTTATTATTTTCTAACACATAGACACTGACATTGGTAATATATTTAACATAAACTCCATTTGGGCAAAGCAGAAAGATGAAGCAAAACAAAAGGAGAGCTAACAGTCACTCTTTTAAGTCCAATTTGTTTGAAGAAATTTGGATTCCTCAAAATGAACTGAATCTAAATGAAAGAGCCACAAAAAGCATCTCTGCCGCAGAACTCCAGACACAAAGAAGTAAGCTGCACCCCCGCTTTCATTTGCTGAACAATCTCGAGGAAAACCAAGACGACCCACAGAATTATTTTCTTTCACCCTGAAAATACACAGGTATATCAAACTCCAACTGAGGGCTGAACATCAACAGAAACTAAACTCCAGTTTGACAAAACTTAAAAAAAATCACCCCATGAGATTTAGTACTTATCACTTATATTAGCAGTGAACATTCCATCATAATCATAAGGATGTGCTCCTAAAATATTAGTGGAATAAGCCACCTGTCAGTTAAATCAGATCAGTAGCACTAGATCCTTCTCCCAGCTAACGACAAGGAGAGACCAACAGCAAACTCCAAACTGCTGGAAAGACAACAGAAGAGATGAGTAGCATGAGCCACACGGTCCCAGCTAACTTTAGTACCAACAAGTATCTGTATTTGTAATAAAATGAGTCTTTCTTAGGAAAACACCCCTTTAAGAGTACAGAAGGGATATCCACTTGAAGAGTACAAAGTTTCCAGCCATGCTCTCTGAGAAATGCAGACTATAAGATGGACTACATCTGCTGGGTTGATGTGAAAATCCCACAGTAAACAACTTCATGTTGTATAGCTACCCAGTATTAAATAAATGAGGCAGTTGTGCACATTAGAATGCAACTGCAGGCTTGCTAAGGAAAACTGAGGTTTTGGTGTCGCTTTCTGTCAAAAAAGGAAACAGAAGAAGTTCCACCCTTACAGCAATTAAAGAGGTCTCTTAAGACACCCAGAGATGTAAGAATTTTAACCTATCTTGAGCACTTCTGTGGCAATTTCACACACACCAATCCCTACAGCTCCTCTCTAAAGCAAGGGTTAAAGAGACAAAGCTCAGAAATTATTCCAAGAAATGTAGGACAACCTACAGAGCTGAACCCTTTCTGCCCAGCTCCCAGACAAACTCACCCTTGCTCTGAAGGCCCTTTCTGATTTCCATGAATGCACTGCAATGAAAAGGGACACTTTTCCATAAATCTGAAAAGAAACATCATATATGACCCTCCATGCAAAAAAAAAAAAAAAAAACCTCTCCAATGCTGTATGATGTCATTTTGGAGGCAGATTCACAGGCCATTCTTTGTAGTCACACTATGCCAACTCCGACCTCCCACAGCAGTGGTCTTTGCCACAGGTGCCTTAAGAGGCAACTGATTAAACACATAGCTATTGAGCTGGCCCAGCCCATGAGTCATCTCCACTCTAATCTGAGATATTTATAATCCCCTTTGCAGATATTTAGTGACTGGATGCACAGAGAAAAACAGTCTTAAAATTGAGTTTACTTTAACTAGAGATAGCAAAGTGGGTTTATAAAATAAAACCACAGAAGCAGAAAGCTACCTGCCTCTCTTACAATGCTTCATCTACCAGTCTTCATCCAGTTTGCTGCTTGATGCTGTGCTAAGCTATCATTAAAGTATTTCCCTCCTTTCAGTCCTCCCTTTTTTTTTTCCTACTTTCTGTTTCCACAGGACTGACACTACTTTCTGAATTTATTCCCCCCCCACAGGATGAGCAGTACCCATGAGACAAACAGTCTTCCTTTTTCTTTTTTTTTAAAAAGACAGGTTTCTTGGAACTTCCTCTTCTTAAGCTCTCTCAAAAGTCCACCAGCACATATGACATATAGAATAAAAGAAAGATTCTGTCAGTGGTGATGCATACTGGGATCAACCAGCAAAGAAGAACTAGATATAAAAGCATTCAGTTGTGGAGATTACATGGCCACTGCTAAACTAATGTCCTTTAATGCATAAAAATAAATTACTTTTAAATGTGTTTCCATGGCAAAAGCAGCCACTTGGTACACAGGTCAGTAGTTGAAAATGCTGTGTCAAGGAATGGAGGAATGACTAGTTAATAGAAGTCAGCCACCATTCCCGTGCCCATACTACAATTCAGTAGGCTTTGAAAAAAGCATGCTGGAGATGTCATTTTTCACTCTTTTATAAACATCCATTTCAAGATGCTTCACTCTAGGCTAGCAAGGGATGGTCCACATCACTGTACTACTGCTTACAGAATGTATGACATAGGATCATGGTTACAACTTCATACACTGCAAGCATTTGTGCAGAATACAGTCCATGCGGGCATATTCACCATAAGATATATTCCTAAGAATGCTTAATCAGCACTATTATACAGAAAGAAAACTTTAGGCATCATACCTCACATTTCTCACACCCACTTTTAAAGCAGAATGGTACTATTTTACATGTGGAAAGGGGCTCTACATTTTTGTTTTTCAAAGAGCATACAGGATTGAAGAGCTTTGTAGAAAGAAAGCACCTGTTTAAAATATTTCATATTCCTCCTTGCACTGCAACAATTTAATGACTGCCTTGATAAAAAAAACCAACAACAAAACAACGAAGACAACAAAAAGGACCTATGCTGCTTTTACAGACTAAGTTTAGTGTGCATATATTCCACAGAGAAACAATGCCATAGAAAAAAGTGAATCGATGCCTGCATCTCAAAGACTCTGAATGAGATCACACACCTTTCTGGAAGTCATGCTGTGATTAAACTAACCTCAGAAGAAGGGCAGCCATTCCATGCCATATTTTCCACTAGAGGTCAGGCTGAAGGAGCTAATGATCTATTTTAGCTTTCAAAATCTATGAGTGGGAGTTACTAATCAAGATTTGGAAGCCTGAAAATCAGTATTTAATTAATACTATTTTGCTTCACTTAAAGTGAATCACAAAGATGTATTTTTCTAAGGGTCCAACAGCTGGAGGTATTTAATCCTATGTTAACACAGGTCCATACAACCTTTCACAAAACACTTGATGTGCCACCTCAGTAGGCAGGATAAGGTTTGGAAAACAGAAAAAGTTATTCCTCAACTTCAGCCTTGAAATGAAAAACATGTTACTTTGAACAGTAACAGACACCATTCTAGTTACTTTTAAAAGGGTATTTTTGAAGATTTGCTTTTTACTTTTTGCTTGTAGAAAGAGCATACATTAGGAACACTTTCCACCAAAAATCTAGGTTGAATTTGTTTCTGTAAATAAGTAGGAAGAGACACACCATAAGCATGGAGTACATGACCAACACAGGGTTCAGATCACTAGAAAATTTTTCAAAACCCCCAAGTGATTTGAATTGGGAGCCTAAGCTTTTTTTTTCCCCCTGTATTTTGGTCACTTACGCAACTTCATCACTTCCAGAAACATTGACCTAACTTCTTGAAATAAATACCTTGAAAGATACACACTTGCTTCTGAAAAATTTTTACTGGAAATGTTTAATTTATCATTGATTGTTTTAAACACCTGCTTTGTTGTGATGGAACACAAAGTCATGCTCAAATGCCAAGTCCTAGCTCAGAACTCCTTGCCAGTCACCAGCCCTCTCAACAACTCACTGCCTTCAGCTCATCTATCTGCAGCCATTAAAACCAGGACAAATTATCTTTGGCCAAAGCCAAAGCATTTACCTATAGAGTCAAAAACTAAATTGAGGAACTGCCCATGTTTACACTTCTGAAAACTGAGCAGCCCATGAAATTCACTCAGAGACAAAATCAGCTAACTAGGTCAATCCATGGCAGCTAGCATTTTAACGTAACCTCATGGTCAGCTATTAGAGCTACTTCAAAGATACACAAAATACTTTGGAGAAGAAAGAATACAAAATGTCAGGAATAACTGGCAAAGAGAAGAAAACCCGTAGTTTCTCCAGTCGCCTAAGATTTGTGGTGGGAATAACAGGCAAAATGAACAGAAAGAAAGCCAAGAAGACATTAGTTTGTCCTCTTTTCATGTCTCCCAGCAACTAGCTTTCTTGTACTTTCACAAGGTCAAAAGCAGCATACCTGCTGGTAACTACCAGTCATTTCATCAGTTACAGATTATTTTGTTTAATGATTTTGTAACAGAACCTGATAGTAGTAGTCCAAAATCCACACATGCATGTCTTAAAAGGTGAAAATTCAGTTTAGCACAGTAATACATTCAACTCTTTTTCCTTTACTAGTTCTTCTGAAGATACGCTAACCTTTTAAAATTTACAGCTGTACAACAGGTACAGTATAGCTCGCTAAGGCATGGCCTGGAGAAATGAAAGAGCTGTTTGACAAGGACCACTCCAACACACTTCCTTGGAGCTGGCAGTTGGAGTTTGACTGAAGCTGGTAAAGCAGATTTCCCAGATTGAGCACATACCCCACCCAGATGCACAGATGGTATTTGTGGGAGCATAGGAAAATAAAATACAGGTTTAAAATAAATGCAAGAGAAACACAGAATAATATTGAATCACTCTAGGTATTTCTAAGGGTTTCCGTTTATCTTTTCAACTTCTCAGCACACAGTGGGTGTATGTTCACAGCTTTGAAAGCACTGAGCAAATGGAAGAGATTTAAAACTGGTTTTGTTTCAAATGTAAGATCACAGAAATAAAGACATGCTTCAGGTATTCTTCTTCAGAATGAGACTTCTGTACAGAGGTTAGGAGTTAAAAATGCTGTTCCTGCATACGTCTGGCAACGACAACCAGGCTTGTCAGAACAACCTTTTTGACGCTAAAGGAAAAGACTCACTCTGCTGCTGTATTTCAAATGGGTCCCTCTACATGGTGGCTACTTTCCCATTGTTTGAAATGGAAAGAAAGAAGAGGCAAGCTACGAAGAAGTGAGGGAAATACAGCTTTAAATGCTGGTATCACAACAGAAGGAGGCAGGGGTAGCCACAGACTGATCAGTCTGAGTTGGCAGGTTAACTCTTGACAATTGGTTTGGGCCCCAGCTCAAGGCCACAAATCTCATCCCTTCTTGCTCCACCACTACTCCTTCTCAAGCGAGGAAGAGCTGACGGCAAATCTTACCTTGTTACAGTGATACCGTTCAAAGTAGCTGGTCTCAATATCCCATGAAAAGCTAGCAGAGAAAGAATAAGAGCAAAACAGCATAGGTAGAAAGTTGTGGAGAAAGACGTGAGGAAAAGAAACATGAAAGCTCATGTTTACCACAAAAGTCCCTGGCAACCTGGAGATGTTGACATGTGCTTGCTCTGCCATGTCAGAAACTGAAGCTCCACAGTGTTCTACTTTTCCTCCTTCTCTCTTAAGCATCCTCCTTGTACAGAATCCATCTCTTATTTATATTCTATAAATAGACTAGCAGCAAAGAAGGGCCAGGGAGAACGTCCATCATCTATTAGATGCAGGAGGAAACATGGTGACAAAGGATGAGGAAAAGGTTGAGGTGCTTAATGTCTTCTTTGCCTCAGTCTTTAGTAATAGAACCAGTTATATTCTGGGAACCCAGCCCCCTGAGCTAGATGACAGAGAACAGAAGAATGATCCCACTGCAATCCAGGAAGAGATGGTTGACGATCTGCTGTACCATATAGATGTACACAAGTCTATGGGACCAGAGAGAATCCACCCAAGAGTTCTGAGACCTGGCAGAGGTGCTCACCAAGCCACTTTCCAGCAGTCCTGGCTGACTGGGTGGGTCCCAGTAGACTGGAAAATAGTGAACGTGACAGCCATCTACAAGGGCCAGAAGAAGGATCCAGGAAACTACAGGCCTGTCAGTTTGACTTCAGTGCCGGCGAAGCTGATGGAGCAGATTATTCTGAATAACACCATGTGGTACATGCAGGACTACCAGATGATCAGGCCCAGTTAGCATGGGTTTATTAGAGGCAGGTCCTGCCTAACTAACCTGATTTCCTTCTACAGCATGGTCACCTGCTCAGTGGATGAGGGAAAGGCTGTGGATGTTGTCTATCTAGACTTTAGTAAAGCCTTTGACACTGTTTCTCACAGCATTCTCCTAGAAAAACTGGCTGCTCATGGCTTGGATGGGCGTACGCTACACTGGGTAAAACACCGGCTGGATAGTTGAGCCCAAGGAATGGTGGTTAACAGAGTTAAATCCAGTTGGTGGCCAATCACAAGTGGTCTTCCCCAGGGATTAGTATTGGGGCCAGTCCTGTTTAACATCTTTATCAATGATCTGGATGAGGGTATCAAGTGCAACCTTAGTAAGTTTGCAGAAGACGCTAAGCTGGGTGGAAGTGTTGATCTGCATGAGGGTAGGGAGGCTCTGCAGAGGGATCTAGACAGACTAGATCGATGGGCCAAGACTAATTTTATGAGTTTCAACAAGGCCAGATGTCAGGTTCTGCACTTCGGCCACAACAACCCCTGGCAACGCTACAGGCTTGGGGAGAAGTGGCTGGGAGGGTGCTGGGCAGAGAGGGACCTGGGGGTGTTGATTGACAACTGACTGAACATAAGCCAGCAGCGAGCCCAGGTGGCCAAGAAGGCCAACGGCATGAGGCCAATGGAAGTGAGGGGTCCTTGGTCTGGCTAGCCACACTATGGAGTGGAGTCCCCATTCCTGAAGCTATTTAAAAAGACATGTAGACATAGTGCTTAAGAACATCATTTAGTCAAGAACTTATCAGTGTTAGGTTAATGATTGGACTTGACGATCTTAAAGGTCTTTTCCAATCTAGGCAATTCTGTGATTATTTCACTCTTAGATCTAATTTCTGGTAAATCAATGTTCTTGATTTCAAGTCAAGTAGTAGACGTGACTTAAAAACAGTATCTTTGACTTGCAATAACAATCTCCCTCCTTTGGATTAAACCAGTCTGTCTGCACCCATTCTGACACCTCCTGCTACCCTTTTCTCAGTTACAGCCTAACGTAACACTGTATGAACTTCCATCTCACAACTGTGGGTAGATAGATTGCTAGGCCCTCCTGTGATAAGCCTTGCGGTACTACAACTACTTTTCCCACACAAAAAAATCAAACCCTTTAGCATACAGTGGCAGGAGAGACCTTGCCAGCTGCTCTCTGGGCTATCCCTTAGCAGCACAGCTTCTGGGGTAAGAAAGTAAACCAAACATGTTGCACTCTGACTACTGACACTTAAAACTCATCAATGACCAGCACACTGGATATAAAGACTCATCTGGGTCATTTTTTTTTCCTCGAAATCTTGTGCTATTATTTAAGCCACAGCTACAAAACCAAACAAACAGAACAAAAATGACTAGGAGGAGTCTTTAAAGAAAATAGTTCAAACTAACAGATCCTGGAAAGATATAAGCAAAGAACAAAATTTTCTATCAGCAACATATTTATTACAGTATGACATGCAAACTAGTTATATATTAACATATGAATTACTTCATATATACATTTGGAAGTGTCACTCATTTTATGCTGAATTTATTAAAAAAAACAAAATAAATTTTACAGAGGCTCTACACTTTATCCAGTCACACAACCTATGTTTGGAGTAACGTCAACAAAAAGAATTACTTCAAATTTTCACCAGTGTCACTAAACAGAGTTTATCCCAAATACTTTATTTCTTTTTAATCTATTCAAGGGAGAGAAATGGAGCTGCAACCATTTGGGATTTTTTAATCCCAAAGTGGATTATATAAACAACAATTTCATCAAGGACTTTTTACAGCAAGCCTAGCATTACTGGTTACACCTTATTATTAAGGTAAGCATTCTTCAAAGAACTGTATAATTGGAATCTCTTCCTAATACATAGTGACATGCTATTTGCTGGCTGCAGCGAGAAGAGTCAAAATGAAAACAAAAATACAAACACGCTTTTTTTTCCCCTCTTGTCTTTATTGATTTAGACTTCAGAGCTACAGCCAAAAATAGCGCATCTGTAGAAAATTACCACACATACTATCAATACAGCATCATCGCATGTTTAGAATTGCAAGCACTTGACAAATCGCAAAGGCAACATTCAATCTAATATTTTGGCAATGCAACCTGTGAATAGGGAATACAGGAAGAAGGTTTTTTTTCCTCCACAAGAAGTATTTCTGGACAGGAATGAAAAGCCTCTCTTACAAAATGCATTCCAGTCACCGTAGAAAACGCACGCTGGCTCATTCAAGACATCAACACACACTGCTGGAAACTTCACGAGGAATGTCAAGCAGTACACAGAAGCTACAACTCTGCTACAGGTACAACGCTGTCTTCAGCACTTTGTACGCCATTGAAATGGTCACTGAATACCCAACTGCCCAAGACAAACCTCTGCTGGGCTGGGGAAGAGGGATCAAGTACGCAAAAGTGTGAAGGATCCTAGCCCCAGCGAAGATCCTGAAATGCAGCAAGGCTGTGGACACCTCAGGGCCACTAAGAGCATACAGCAGTCCAATGCCAAGAAACGGGACAATATTTTCAAGGTCATTCAGGTGGCCTCTGGGGAAAGAAGCAAAGTTGGTTTACAGTGTTACATTATGTTGGATAACCCACTCCAAGCCCCATTATTTATTAGCATCTTCTGTTAAGGCCCTAACACAACTGTTGGATTCCTTCACAGTGAGGACTTGATTCAGCTACTGAAATTATTTTGGCATGTTCACTTGACATTGCATTGGTCTCTCTTGCCACACCCCACACTGTTAAGCTTCTGATCTTCTGTTTGAACGGTCTTAGTTTTTCCCCAGGATCTTGGTAATATTAGGGACCTACATGAGGTACATGAGCGCATGTGGGTGTGCAAGAATGCAAGGAAAGGCAGGGAAGAAGACAAATAGCTAGAATTTTCTTGCAGGCTCTCTCAACTGACCATCAATTAACTGGATGACTGTGACTGCAACTACTAGACTTCACGGCCCAGATGGTCTGTTAAGATCCCATAAACTCAGTTGTAGTTTCCATAAAGAAAATATTAAATATCCTATATACGAAACATTCTATCAAATCTTCATGAAGTTCAATCATCTTGAAGAATGTTATTTTAGATCATCTAACAGGTTTGACAGCTATGCTTTTGGTTCATTTTCTTCACTACTAAGCACTAAAATAGCTGAAAAACGTTAGAAATTTTGAAACCATAATATAATTTACTAAAAATATGTGGAGACTGAACTCCAGATCTTGAAGTATTCTTTCACGCCTCTTCCTAAACCTTCCCTGCTCCCTTTCACTCTTTAGATAAATTATACTTTCAAGCCAAATTTACTGCTTGAAACAACCTCTAAGCCTTACTAATTATGCAAAACTTCACAGCCAACTAGAATCAGAACATGGTGCTGCACTGCAGCTGCTTTCTGAACGCATCATTAAAAGGAAACACATCCTCCAGCTTTTCTTCTTTTCCCAAAAAAGTATACTGACAAAAGTAATGTCTCCTCTATACCCATAAACAGAACAAATTCCAGGCACTTATATAGCAGAGAAGCTATGCTAAATCCATGTGGCATCATCCGTTGCCATTAGGCTTGAAAAGAAAATATAGTAAACCTCCATTAAGAACTATTGCTGGGAGGAAAAAATTAATGCTGCAACACCAATGGAGTAACTAGAACCAAGCTGACCTGCTAGGTCTGGGGAAGTCTGAACAACTCTGAGGAACAGCAAGACAGGATTTGACAGTACAGTGTTTTAAAAAACTAATCTGTGTAAATGACTCTGTGAGGTGGTTGTTATTTCTCTAACGTAACAATTTGAGTTAAAAGAGCAAATAGTTGTAAAGTCAGTATCGACTTAGTTGTCCTTTTAGAAGTTACAAACAAAGGAATTACTCTTCACCAAAAAGCACCTATTTCTATGTAACAACCAGCAAATTAAATAACTAACAACTCCCTGAACCACTCAGGGAGAGAAAAGGAAAGTCCAGAGCATCTTTACAGCTCACTGAGTTTAGACTCTTCTTTCTGAGATTTTAATCCAGAAAAGACATACAGAAATATCTTAGCCTTCATGGAATCACAGTCACCTACATTTGCAAGGACATACTGTTATGAAATCAGAGCTGATACTTATTTTCAAGATTTTCCCTAATGGTGGTTTAAATGAGAACAGTTCATTCACATGCAAGTTTTTGGTATAAAAACATATATAGGAAATATAGTGTTAGCTTCATTAAGGAATGATGACATAGAAAGCATTTCATTAAAGCTTTCCTTGTTAGCACAGGTGTATCAAACAGCATTTCAGAAGTTATGATTTTGGTAACAGAAAATTTGGCCATCAGTGAAATAAAATTAAATAAGCCCATTCAGCCCACTGAAATACCGCTTACATTCTCCCACAAATCTTGCAAAACAAAATACACACGCCGCAGGTTGCACACTGCCATACTATTAGTAGCATTCTTCCAGAAGGCTGGTCAACTTTCCTGTACAGTTGATGAATCACTGAGTAACGTCAATTCAATCCAGCAAAAAGAGCACAGGCTTTGACTCCTGCTCCATTGCCAGATTTGACTCCATTGCTCCATCTGGCACAATTTGCCAGATTAATGCTCTCATTACAACTCTGGAGTTCCACGACTAAGAGAGGAGTAAAACTATAGCCCTTTCCCCCTGTTATTTCCTTTATGCTTTAGGAAAGGATGCAACTATTGCAACTGGTGTTCAAGTTATATAGAAAGCTGATTTATACTTACTGGACACTGCTTCATATTAGATCAACTTACAGACATATTTTACAATCTTCTCACCAATTCCCCCATGCACATAGGGTACTCTCCAAGAGTTAGCTATTATAACCAGACAAGGACTTATTATTTTTAGTATGCATGCTGTTTGAATGTGGAATGGTTTGTTCAATCAAATTAATGTATTAGATTACTAAATAAAGCCACACAAAACACACACAGGCTCACCAAAGAGAATGGGGTGAAATGAGTTCCTTGATTTAGTATTATTCTGCTATTTAAAATATTTTTTGAAGACTCCTATGCATTACCTGCGTACACGTTCGACATCTGGATCAGTCCGCAGATACTTTTTGGCACTCTCGGCTTTTCCAAATGATGCTGTATCTTCTGGGTTGGCAAATGCCTATATCAAACATAAATGCACAAGAGACATTAGAAGCCAGAACATTTTTCCTAGTCTAAGCAGCTTGCTCTAAAGGTCACTCTTTTTACTAATGCCTCTATAACCTCACACAATTTACTGAAGTTAAATGCAAGGGGAATAATACATTAGGCACTGCATTACTGTATTCTTGAGCCTAGCCTGTATGCAGCTTGTGTGCTGACACATTAATGGAATTTATGCATGTAGATAAAGCCTTCCTATAAGGTGGGCAAGCACAGCAGATGACCGATACTCAGCCTGAAGTAATGCCAATGGGCTGAAGGAACACAGGGACCTGGAAGGTAGACCTACTGTCTGTACCACCTAAGTTTCTTCTTCACTATTCTTAACAAGTTATCTAAAAGCCCTTTTGGAATCCTTCCTTCTTCAGAAGTCTACACAGCAACAGCATCCAAGAGACTTACTCCCATCTCCATTTATGACCAAATAAATTCCTCCCTTTCCTCTTAGGTACCAATTTTTTCACTTATATGACCTGTTATTACCTCCAAATACTGTCCAACACTACTTGAAAACAACATTTAATTCAGTTGGTGCAGATTGCAGTAGATGGCTTCTTGCTGGCACATTAGTACCACATGCATTCTGGGGACTGTTCAGACTATGCAGGCATAAGTCAAGAAAACCTTTTGATTTTAGGAGAGCCACACGATTGCTTTCTGAGGCAGCCCTGATCCCTTTTCTTGGCCTCAAAATTCTGGAGACACATTACCGATATCAGCATCAGCAACATTTTACCTTCTCTCACTCCACTAACTGCTTTCCTCCATTTTTTCTTAACATTTTAAAGACTTTTATATATTAAATAAGAAATAAACATGACTTCACTAATTTGTCTGTTTGTAGTATTACTGTCCATCATAAGAAAACCAAGTACTCCAAATTAATGAAGGCCCTATTGCCATCTGCATACATATAGACCATAACATTGTATAAGCATTAGTACAGGACTCCACTGGATCTACATATATGACCAGTGCAGCTGACGTGCTTCTGTAAGAGCAAAAGAAGGGTTACAACAGAGATATCTGGGTCCTATTTTGAACACAGATGACAGGCTGTGTGCTCTACTATACTCAATCTTCAGCTGTGCCAAAGACCTAGAGAGGTATTAGAAACCAGCAGTAGCTCAAATGCTCCGCTATTAGGACCTCACAACAACACAGCAGTTCAGCTGGGTTCTCCTGCACCCAGCGGGAACAAAAAGCAGCATTTCAACAAAAGGGCTGCAACAAAATCCTTGAAGAACACACCGTCTTGCAGAAACAGACCTCACAGGAATAGCTATATGGGGGAAACTCAGGGTTCTTTCAGCCCATGTTTCTAACAGTGGCCATGAGCAGGTGCCTAGAAAAGCTCAAGAACAGGGCAAATGCAACACAGTGCTTCCCATAAGCACTCTCTCTCCTAAGCTAGATGCAGCTTCTGCCCTATTTAGTAAACCTCAGTATATCTTTCATATACTTATCTAGCCTACACATCAATCCATGTAAATTTTCAGCCTGCCTCTCATTCTAGAAAAAAATTAAATTTTTTGGAGAAAATTACCTACCAGCAATGGGAAGGCTGAAACAATTTGGGAATGTAAAGATCTTTAGAATTACTGCATGAAAGGGCTATACATGCATAAAAATCCACTTCATACCCCCTCTTCTGACCCTACTAGTTGGTTATTCACGTAACATTACTCCATATTACATTTTATTTGCTTTATAAACTGGGTACCCTGGACACCAGCTTTCTTCAGAAGACAGTTGAAATTACAGTTATGAAAAACTCTTATTTAAAAATATAGAAATGTTTTAGAAGGGTAGAGTAAGTCAAATGCAACTGCAAGATAGTCTCATTAATTATGTCCTAACTAGGTTAAACACATCATCCATTTGAGACCAACAAAGCACCAGCACACCAAACTCAGAATATCGTTACAGGAAGGAGGAGAAAGAAAAAGAACAGCACCAGTATTTGAAAGCTGAAAAGAAAAGAAACACTTATGATATCTCTGTGTTTCAATACAAATTTCAATCTGTTCTACGAGATAGTGTTCCAAATTCCTTACCTTTCTTGTGATTCTGAAGTATGCCGTTACAAGACTCATTAGCATCATTTTAAGAAGAACAATAGTTGTGTAAGTAGCATAAGCCCGGAAGGCTTCATTGTCAAGCAACTGGGGCAGTTTAGCCATTTCTCCACTTGTCATTGACAACCTTTAAAAAACATTAAAATTAGGTTAACAACATAGCGATCCAAAGTTCTGACAACCAGATTGTCAGAATAGCCTTTTATTTTTAGTGTCACAGCAATGACAGCACAATTTTGCACTGTGAAAAGTTTATTTTTAAACAAATTTATTTTTCCTCAGTTTTTTTCACAATGGCATAATATTTTAAGAGGAGAAATTACATTATCATTTAATATTTCACTTGAATTACAGCCGATTATTAGACTGTCAAAATATAAACCACCAAAATATTTAATATATTTTCAGAAACAAAAATTAGTCACAGAAATTAGTAGTTTTGAAATAACACAGGGAGTTAGATCAATTTTAGACCAATTCATTTGAACTAGTGAATTTCCATAAGCAGTTACCAGGACAGAAAGAGTGTGATGACATACTATACATACCTTAGTGTTCAACAAGGAAAATTAGTATTGCCTAACCTTTTTTTTTTTTAAATGACACAGTTGTAATTGCACTTCAGCCTTCAAATAAACCAGTATCTTCCCACCCAGCAATAATCTGTGATCAAACTGAGTTAAACACAGATTTTTTTCCTTTGAGATTTTGTTCTTAAAACTTGCTTTCAGCATGATTCACAGGCAAAGATTAAGGTGTAATAACAAAAAGCAGAGAACTGTTTATGCTTTTGTCATAGGAGCTTTAAGCCAATGAACTCACTTTCCAATGAGACCATACCAAACCCACAATGCTATGGAGGTGGTACCTTTTGTGAATGCAATACAGTTATGAATGTGATGAGGACCAGAATGCATGTAAAACAAAAAGCATGTCCTCGTGCACATTCAATTCGTGCCCTATATGGAGCAAAGCTTTTGCCCCACCAAGTGATTCAATCACGCACTTGGTGAGTTGGAATCCATAAAACTAGTATGTCATAGACCAAGAAGAGCCAAGACCAGAATAAATGTACTTTTTGTTATAGTTAACTTTGTTATTTCCTGTAAATTTAACAGTAATAGTAATGGAAAAGTTAATATTATCACAGCTCTAACAATCTCTCATCTTGCTTTCAGCAAGGAGTCACTACCAGCTATAGCCAAACAAGGGAAACCAGACGAGCCAAAAGCAGTAGCAGACTCTTGCTCTGAAGGCACATCCTTGGTAAGGAGGTGGGCAGGATGGAGGTAAGAGGCTGTTTGCTCAGTGAAATAAATCTAGCCTTGCCTGGACTGTCTGGCTGTGGTGATGGGATCTTGCTCCCTCTTTTATCCTTTCCAAAACAGCGCTTGGGTCGCCACGCCAAACACTGGGTCTACGGATTACAAGAAATTCAGTATAACTCTCCTTCCTTTCACATCATCTTTCACAGAACAGTACAGCAGTTTTCAAGATAGCCAGTGATCTGGCAAAGATTTCCCTTCGAAAGACAGACAGACTGCAATTTTTAACTTTGTATCACATCAGAAAGTGTGCATAGTTTCACACAAAAGTAAAAGTAAATCCATGGCGTCAGAGCATTTTTCCTTACTGGATTTTAAAGCTATGCTGAAAATACATCCAAGAACTATACAAAGTCTTGAGAAACTGTTCAGCAACATCTCTGTGTTCCTCCCACCGGAACTACAAAAAGGAAGTATACTGAAGAATTCATAGTTTTAACATCAGCAGAAGTGCAAAAATAAGCCCCACATAGTAAAAGAACACAGGGCTTAAAGGGCTATGCTTAGTAAGACTGCAACAGAACATCTCTCTGTGGTGCAAATGGAAAACCTGGGCCAGGCTAAGTGCACAAGTATACATCCCATGTACAGGGTCTTAAAAGCCAGTGGGTAAAGTGTAGATCCCATGCGAAGGGTCTTTAAAGACAGAGAGTAAAGTGTAGATCCCATGCAAAAGGTCTTTAAAGCCAGTGGGTAAAGACAACGCTAGCCGCCGTGCCCTCGGGAACACCACAAAGCGCCGTTTTGCCCCAGCAATGGCTGGCGGAGCAGCTGCCACCGGCAACATCAGCGCCGGGGCGGCCCTTCCGTGGCTTCTCTGTAAATCGCGACTTCGGTTCCAAGTGCGCTCAAACACGCTTAAATGCCGTTCACCGCACGGCGAGGCCCTGATCCCCGCTGCCAGCTCCCGCTTCGAAGCCAGCCGGGCGGGCGGCCACTGTCGCCGCTCCCCCGGCCCGGCCCGGCCCCTGCGCTGCTCATCGAGGCAGCCCAGCCGCCTGCACGCTGCTTTCGCTTCAGCCTCCCCGGGCCCGCACAGCGGTAAAGACCCGGGCTAGGCCCCGGCCCACGCCCCGGGGGGAGCTTCCCCGCCGCGGGCACCGAGCCCCCCGCGCCACCACTCCCGGCCGCCAAGCTCCAGCGCCTCCTGAGGGAAAACCCCGCCGAGTTTGGCGGAGCGGCCCCGGCGCCTCTCCCCGCACCCCGCACCCGCGGCGAGTTTCCCTCCCGGAAAGCGGCAGGAAGATGGGGGAAGGGGGAGAGGGGACCTTCCGCTCGCGCCTGGCAGCAGCAGCCGCCGTCGCGCAGCGCCGACCCACCCGCCCACCCACCTCAGCCGCGTCCCGCCGCAGAGCGCGCAGACTGCGGCGAACCTCGCTGCTCCCGTCTGCCCACTGCGCCTCCGCCCGCCACGGGCCCGGCCCGGCCCCGCCTCGCCTCCCCTCGCCTCGCCCCCTCGGGCGCGGAGGCGGGTCGCGGCCCCGGCGCGCCGCGGCCCGACCGCTGTCGGCAGGAGAACCGGGGTCCCCCGCGGGCCGCCGCGGCCTCCGCGGCCCGTGTCGCGGCGG
>JAVSBS010017815.1:0-13782 GCA_033124195.1 Coracias cyanogaster
CTGCGCCGGGTTCCTCCTCAGCAGCTCTGCCAGGTCTGACGTCTTCTCCTTGACGTACACTTCCTTCCTTCCTCTCCCATTGACCCCCCCGTTAGCTCATATTGTGCTTTATTCCATGCTCTCAGCCTCTGTTTGGGCCTCCTGAGCCCTTCACCCCATCGTCATCCTGTAGCCAGCGGCAGCAGGCTCTGCTGGGGCTTGCAGAACATCTCCCACCTTCTCCCTCTGGGGAAGAGATGCCCACAGTAGCTGCCAGAGCTCCTCACACAGATCCATCTGGCGTTTTTCTCTGCTGCAGAGGTGAGCAGAGCGGCTGCATTGGCAGAGGGACCCCCACAGTCCAGCCATGGCCAAACAAGTTGGAGGGTCTTTAGCAAACCCCGCGGTGTCCCACACCTCTGCTCCAAAGGGATTTTCCATCTCTGGAGTCCTTTGCCCTGTGCTGAATGAGCCCAATCCAGGATTGTCACCATTTTAGAACCTAATAGAAGTAACTTTCAAAGTGATTTGGACTTTAAAACTAAGCCTGAGAAACTGTGAACATTTTTCTTCTTTAAATAAAGCAGGGGTGTTTTTATTTTACACTTGGATTTTTCTACAGGAAATTAAAAAAAAAAAGCATTAATGGAAATTTCTGTGTAAAAAGATCCAAACCTGCATCATCTGGAGACGAGGAGGGAAGTTCCCAAATTCTTTGGCCAGACACCTCTGGCGCTGACCATCACCTCTCCCGTCCCACAACAAAACTGCTTTGCTGAGCGAGCAAGAGACAACATGTTCTTGGTCTCCTGCGTCCAGCAGGTTTCACCCAGCACAGGGGCATCTCCTCCCTGCCCCAGAGACCGACCTGTGCAACGCCAAATATTGCGGAGCCCTTACTTTTCGGGCAGTAAAGCGAGTCCTGGCCGCGCAGGACCTTTGAGGGCAACTGCAGCACTGGAACACCAATGAAGCTCTTCTCAGCCAAGGGACCAAAGGCTCTTCTGACACCGGGCTGGCATCCGAGCCCCATCCCTGCGGGCGTCCCCGGTGCAAAGCTGTCGCTGGGCAGCCGGCTTCTCGGCTGGAGCCAGGAGATCTGCCGGCTTCTGCAGGGCAGCAGCAGCACATGATGCAGGAAAAAAAAAAAGAGGAGGAATCCAGGGCTGCTGCAGTGCCCATCCTGCTTGCTGGAAGCGGTCCTGTTCCCAGGAGATACCCAGGAAAGCACCCTGTCCTGCTCCTGGATGGGGGCAGCCCCTGGTATCAACACAGGCTGGGGGTGAAGGGATGGAGAGAGCCCCGTGGCGAAGGACTTGGGGGTGCTGGGGGGGTGAGAAGCTGGAGGTGAGGTGGCCTCCACTGGAGACATTCAAATCTCATTCCCAGAGTTTAGGCTCAGCTCTCGGGCTGGGCAGCCCAGCTCTGCTCCAGCAAGCACAGCCCCATCGGCAGCGTGGCACGGAGCCTGGAAAGGCTGGGGGATGTCTGGGAGGGTTGTTCAGGAGCACAGTGGTGTGGAAGTGATGCGACATAGAATCATAGAATGCATTGGGTTGGAAGGGACCTTCCAAGGTCGTCTAGTCCAACCCCCTCACAGTCAGCAGGGACATCTTGAACTAGAACAGGTTGCTCAGAGCCCCATCAAGCCTGGCCTTGAACGTCTCTGGGGATGGAGCATCCACCATCTCTCTGGGCTACCTGTTGCAGTGTTCCACCACCCTCACAGTAAAGAACTTCTTCCTAACCTCTGATCTAAATCTCTCCTTCTCTAGTTTAAAAACATTGCCCCATTTAACCATTTAAACCATGGTTGAGAGCACGGGAGCTGTCATTTTGTCCCCATTTGTGGCTGGCAAGCTGCAGGTGCAGGTGGGCTCAGAGCAGAAGTGAAAGAGGCAGAAATACGCGGGGTGTCAGTGTGCTGAAGGTAGAACTGAAAGCAGGAGGCCAGGCTCTGTGGGCAGGAGAACCACCCAGCTGCTCAGGGACCTGTGAGAAGAGGGCTGGAGAGCCGGGTAGCCTCCTCCACCACACCACAAAAGCCAACCAGAGCTGGGCAGCGAAGCTCGGCTGGCAGGGACAACCCAGCGCAGGACGAGGAAGTGATTCGCTTGATATTTTAGCCAACCTTTGTGTTGAAGAAGCAAACAACACGTTGGCTATTTCCACAAGCCCTGCCTGGGCTAGGAACACAGGTCGGATGCCTCATAAAATGGGTTTGCTGGGGTTTTGAAGGTACCACCCAAGCAGACTCCAAGAACTTTGAGGTGAGCACCAGTAGCACGCTGCCAGTCTCTCTGGGCATCTGTTCCTCCTTCCCACCCTCCAGGTTTGTAGATGCTTGCATTAAATGTGACCTGTGGGCACGTCTGAATCAAGATCCTTCTGCTGTGTGTCCACTCCAGGCTGTGGAGACCCCAGCAAGGTGTCTGTGGGGACTGCAAGGGTCTCTTGGCAGCCTCCCTGCATCCACGGGTACTCCTGGGCAGAAAGCGAATTGGACCCAGGGCACGTCCTGGACAGTCACCCCCTCACCCAGGTGGTATCTACCCAGTTTGGAGGCCATAGGACACCATGCTGAAGGCTTTGCTGAAGTGGAAGTTCTCCCCTCATCTCCCCGGCCTGTCATCTCATCTCATCTCATCTCATCTCATCTCATCTCATCTCATCTCATCTCAATCTCACTTGGGTCGGTCAGGTACGCAGTGCCCTTTGTAAAGCCGTGCTGGCTGTTCCCTTCTTGTCCTTCAGGTGCTTGGCAGTGACTGCTGGGAGGATTTGCTCCATCACTTACTCTTGTAGTTCACCAAGCCCTCCTCCTTTGCCCACTCAAAGCTGGGAGTGGTGTTTGCCTTCTCCATAAGGAACTTTTGCCTTCTTCATCAGGAACATCCCAGTTGCTATGATCTTCCAAAGAGATCAGAGAGGAGCCTTGCCAGGGCATCAGCCATCTCCCTCAGCATCCTCGAGTGCATCCCACCAGATCCTATGGGCTTGTGCATGTGTGTCCTAAGTCAGCCTCCCTCCAGGATGGTTACTACCTCACTGCTGCAGACTCTGCTGCTAGGATGAGAGACCTGGGAGGTTTGAGGGCAAACCTCAGCAATAATGGAGGCTTTGAGCTTCTCCAGGTCTGTGCTCACAAGGACCTGAGAGGCTTGAGGACCTTACTGGCCAGCAAGAGCCTGGCTGTAGGAAGCCCTGCCTGTGGGCACCACCTCCTCAGTCAACATCTCTTGGAGCTGCGTGGGGATCCAGGGTGCTGAGTCACCTTCTCCACTAGAAGGAACTTGCTTCTATTTCACCTCTGGAAACACACTGCACTTAATAAATTCAATCTTTGAAATCTCTGCTGCACTTCACAGATTAAACCACAATAAATCCTGGTTTCATTCCTCATTCCAGCTCAGCTCAGCCCCACGATGACCTGACCAGATACGTTGGGACTTTCCAGAGGTGTGAGCTTATGGATGTCGAAACCTGCCCCATCCACCCAGAGCTGCCCAGTGCCTGGATTTCCTCGGAGACCTCCCGGGTGCTCTGCGTGGGAGGGCTCCGGTGCTTTCTGCAGCCTGCCTGCAGCTGCAATAGCTCCTTTCATTTTCATTTTCATTTTCATTGACTGCCGCTCCACCCGTGCCACCAGAAGCCTAGAAGGTGCAGAAGCTCCAGGTCTCCTTCTGTGGCAGCAGATCCCCTAAATTGCCGTGGGTTTTAACCGCAGTGCAGGAAGCCCAGGCTGCCTTGGACCTCCTGGCTCCAGTGAGTATGGCAAGAGGAGTGATGGACCCATGGCTACGGAGCTGGGAGGGTTGGCATTGATTTGGGAGTGGGGTGGCCAACCAGGCTCTGTCTCACCCAAGGGACCCTCCCCAGAAGCGGTTGCATTTCAGCAGCATCCAAAAGGATGGCGTTGGGGTGCTCGGTGAGTGCTGGATGTGTGCGTGTGTGTGTCTTCCTTCTCTGCTGTGCACCCAGGGGACAAGAGCTGCTGCTGACCTCCTGTTCTCCACCGCAGATGTCTCAGGAACGTCAGCGGCCAAGCCAGCCCAGCGCCCTGCTGATCCCCGAGGCCCGGGGCGGGCGAGCGCAGCGTGCCGCGTACCTGCTCCTGGCCCTGTGTGCCGCCGCGCTGTACCTCGCCGGAGAGCCCCTCGCCACCACCGCCCGCATCCTCACCCTACACTTCGCCGCCCTGCAGATCGGGGTGCTGCTCAGGGGCACCTGCTACTTGGCAGAGGAGATCTTCCACCTCCAGTCCAGGTGAGCTGGTGGGGGTGGCTGTCACCCCGGGCTCCTGGGATCGCGCTGGGAACAAGGGCATCGCAGCATCTGGGGGTACTTCTCCTTGTCTCTACTCCCACGCGTGGCCTCTGTGGTGATGCTCTGCTGGGCCCCACCAGCACACGCTGCTCTCCATCAGAATCCTGCCTCTCTCATCCCTTCCTCCTTCCTTAGAGGACCTTCTAGCTCTCTACAATGACCTTAAAGGAGGTTGTAGAGCTTCCTCTACAAGTAACACTTGCAGGCACTTCAGGACATGGTCTAGTGGTCATGGTAGTGTTGGGTTGATGGTTGGACTTGATGATCTTGGAGGTCTTTTCCAACCTTAATGGTTCTATGATTCTAACAAGTGATAGGACAAGAGAAGACAGCCTCACATTGCACCAGGAGAGATTTAGGTTGGATATTAGGAAAAGTTCTTCCCTGAAAGAGTTGTCAGGCACTGGAAGAGGCTGCCCAAGGCGGTGGTTGAATCACCATCCCTGGATGTGTTTAAAAGCCATGGAGATGTCGTGCTGAGGGACATGGTTTAACAGAGGACTTGGTAGAGTATGGTTACGGTTGAACTGGATTATCTTAAAGGTCTTTTCCAACCTAAATGATTAAATGATTCTATGATTCTCCTCTCCTCCTCTCCTGCCTGCCCAGCTCTCCCATATATCTATGGACCTCTCCCTCTGCAGGAGCTCCCAGCTGCCCTTTCCCAAGGGAACAGATCTCAGCCCCCAGCCTTGCGCCACCACCCAGTGCTGGAGGGCACGGGGCTGTTGGACATAGTCTCCCTTTGCTGTCCAGGGTGAAGTTGCATCTGCATTCTAAGCCCCACAGGTGCTGCCAGAAACCCAAGCCATCTCCTGGCTGGGGACACCTGGGCTGTGCAGGGTCCCACAGGTCTCCCTGGCTCCGTACTGCTCCAGAAGGTCAGCAGCACTGGCAGGGAGGTGGGAGCCCCCGTGGGCTGCAGATGGCAGGCGAATGGCCACCAGCCTGTCTCTTGTCTCCTTCTCCAACCCAGGCACCACGGAAGCTTCTGGAGGGCCCTGAGCGCCTGCTTCCCCCTGCGCTGGAACGGGCCCTTGCTGCTCATCTGTGGCTCAGCCTACGTGGCTCTTCTCGATGAAGACGGGCAGCCGCTCATGCTCCACCTCGGGCTGGCCAGCTTGTGCCAGCTCCTCAACCTCGCTCTGGGGCTCCATGTAAGGCACCAACACCTCTAGCCTGAGCTGTCATGGGGACGTGTCCCTGCACATACAGCCCCACAGCGGGAGAAACGCTCTCCTTGGCTCAGCCCTGAAGATCTGGTGTCCTCCATCCTGCCACATGCATCGGCAGGAGGGTCCAGGTTGCCTTTTAGTGAGCGCAGCCAGCCCGGCACTCTGGCAGCAGCCCTGGCACAGCCAGAGCCCCGCTGACACAGAAACCAGGGGTATTTTGAAATCTGTCGAGCTGGGAAGGGGCTCAGCAGAGCTGGGAGGGGAGAGGGGGCATGCAGGCTGCGCAAAGATGCTTTGGGGAGGGCAGCCTGCAGAGGCTGAACCCCCATTTCCACCCAAATGAACACACTCAGCTGGCAGGGGCTGCTGGTGGCCCTGGCAATCCCACCATCATGTGCTGGGATGTCTCCTCCCGCATGCTGGAAGCGCTGGGATGATGCACAAGCTGCACTGGGACATGCAATCCCAATGGAGATCCCCAGAACAGTGCCTGGCTCGTCCCAGCATCAGCTTCTTCATCTGCAGGGGCTGTGTGGGCTACTGAGAAGACCTCCCTCAGCAGGTCTCTTTGGAGAGAGCGGCTCCTCTCGAGTCCCCATAGAGAACCAACACTCGCAGAAGAGCCCGTGGCTGCTTTCATCACCGCTGCTCTGTCTCTCCTTCCCTCCGCAGAAGCCCTCAGCAGTGGAAATGTCTGAGATGTCTGAGAGGTCCAAGCAGAATGTCGCTCATGGGCTTGCCTGGTCTTATTACATTGGCTACCTAAAAATAGTCCTGCCACGTACGTAGCTGTTGCCTTGTGTTATCACGCCTACAGAGAGAAATAGCTCCCAATAATGGTCCTCCCACTTTTGCAGTGTCAGCAGGGAAGTGGGGAGCCAGGTAGGAAGCAGCTCTACTCACACCAGCACCTCTGCCCGATGCTCTCTTCTCTCAGGGGTGAAAAAGGCGATGGAGGAATTCAGCAGAGCCAACCCCAATGTGCCGGCACCCAGGGAGACCTGGAAGCTCCACATCTTGGTCCCTCTGAACTGTGATGTCTACGACGACCTGGAGAAAGCTGACAGCAACATCCAGTACCTGACGGACCTCACTGAAACCACACTGACCCGAGCTGGCACCAAGAAAAGGGTCTACAAACACAGCCTCTACACCATCAGGGATGAAGGCAACAAGGTAGGCAGAGCACAGCCTCAGGAGAGCAATCCACATGCATCAGCCCAAAGCTCTCCTGGCCTCAGATCCTGGCCCAGAAGTGGCCATAAGGGCAGGACAGTGTCTCCTTTCCTGCTAGATACTCCCAGCTTTCAGCAGGATTCTGTGAGATGGAGAGGTCCTGCTCATGCTGGCCATCCTCCTTCCTCCTGGCTGCCATCCTTGCAGGGATGTTGGGCTCACTTAATCCCTCCTGGAGGTGATTTAAGCCCAGAAAACAGCAGAAGACTGAGCAGAGAAAAAGCAGGTGTGGGCTACAGAGCCTCACTTCCTGTGGGAAAAAGGAATTTTGCCTTCTCTTGTGAAGAGGTGCTTGAAAATGCCTCTGTGAGTCATATAATTTGACTCTCCCCCATTCCCCCTGTCACCTCTTTTTGGGGCTGAGGAGCCCTAGATCCCTCCATGCCTCCATTAGATTGGATATTAGGAGGAAGTTCTTCACTGAAAGAGTGGTTGGGCACTGGAACAGGCTGGCCTGGAGGTGGTGGAGTCACCATCCCTGGGGGTGTTCAAAAACAAGTAGATGTGGCACTTTGGGACATGGTCTAGGGATCAGGGAGATGTTGGGATGAAGGTTGGACTTGACAATCCTAGAGGTCTTTGCCAACCTAAATGATTCTATTCTATGATCTCCATTCACCTCCTTCCACCTCTCCAGGCAGACAGGCCTGTGCCCCTGCGCCCCTGGAGAAGGGAACCCGTGGTCCTGCTGGCAACAGCTGTGGATGGAGGTGTCTCCAGAGCGATGCTTCTCACCCAGCCCCCCCTAATTTGGCTGAGCACTGAGCTGCTGCTTTGACCCGCGCACGGCAGCGATGCTGCTCCTACCCGAGCATCTGCTCCAGGTCGCTGCCTGCCAAGGCTGGTGGATCTTCCTGCTACTCTGCATTTCCCAGAGATCCCATCCTTCTGAAGGACTTGATTAAACTTCCCAGTTGGCCCAGTAAAAGACTTAGCAGTAACCCTGCTCCTCCTTGGAGTTTTTATGGCGTTACTAAACCTTTCCTCAGTTTGATCAGCCTCCTTCTGTGCATTCATCTTGCCAGCACTTGTCCTCCTTTCTGTTCTCCTTTCCATCAAGACGCTCAGACTTCCCCTTGTCTAGCAGGAAAGCCACCAAGAAGCTGTGACCAGACATGGGCAAAGGGTCACTCTGTAGGGGATCAAACTCCACGGGGAACATCAGTGCCCAGGCTGTGTCCTGGGACCTGTGACAAAGCTGGTGGGCCAGCACTTAGCACTGGTGCAGGACAGGCAAAGGAGCTGCTGAGGCCTCTTGTGGTGCTCAGTCCTCCTGACCCCATCTTTTTCTTCCATCCCAGCAGCTCTGGCACTGCGCAGTGGAGTTTGCCACCCCACTGCAGTCCCTCTATGCCATGTCCCAGGATGAGTGTGCTGCCTTCAGCCGGGAGGACCGCCTGGAGCAGGCCAAGCTTTTCTACAGGACCTTGGAGGAGATCCTGAAAGGCTCCAAGGAGTGCACGGGTACCTACCGGCTCATTGCGTACGAGGGTGAGTGAGGAGGGAACAAGGAGGGGTAGGGGTGCCCAGCACGGTGGCTGTGCTCTCCAAGCCCCTTGAGGGACCTCAGGTCAGGGCAAACAAGGAGAGACCTCACTCTCAACAACTCCCTGAAAGGAGGTTGGAGCCAGGTGGGGGTTGGTCTCTTCTCCATAGGACAAGAGGAAACAGCCTCAAGTTGCACCAGGGGAGGTTGAGGTTGGACAGGAGGAACTATTTCTTCCCTGAAAGGGCTGTGAAGGGCTGTGCCAGGCTGCCCAGGGCAGTGGTGGAGTCCCCATCCCTGGAGGAGTTTCCAAGCACGTGGAGATGTGGTGCTGAGGGACATGGGTTAGTGCTGCCCTGACCGTGCTGGGGGAACGGTTGGACTCGATGATCTTAAAGAACTTTTCCAACCTAAATGATTTCTGATTCTCTAAGCAGGCAGGATCTGTGCAGCACTTGGCTCATATCCCCACTCAGATGGCCGTGATGGGTCCTTGCTGTGGTGGGGTGGGAGGACCTGCCTCCTAACACAGAATGACTTCTTGCTGTGGGTCTCAGAGGAGCAGGGGAGATGCTGGCAGAGCTGGTCCGTGTTGGAGGCACCTGAGACAAGCAGTCTTCTGCTGGGGCAACAAGAACACTCCCTCAAGGATTATGTATAACCGTGAGCTTCCAGGGGAAGGAGCAGCTCCCTAATGTTCCTGGGAGAAGTGGCTGGAGGCAGCAGGACAGGCAGCATCCCTCCTGAGAAGCCACAGCGAGGAGCAAGGCTTCCTCTGCTTCTCATCTTCCTTTCCTTTCCCTTCTCCTCACCTTGGCCAGGGCAGCAGGGGCTTGGAAACAGCTGCTGCTTCTCGCTGACATGAATCTCATTGTTTCTCAGAGGACATCCAGCTCTCTTCCTGATGGGGAGAAGCATTTCTGTCCGGTGAGGTGGTTCCCATCCCAACAAGCACTACCGGGAACCTGGCACATAGTTTTTTTTGTTTTACCCTCCTTCCTGCACTTTGTGTTTTCATTTCATGCAGAAAGAGGGAAGTAAGAACCTTAGTTTGACTTCTTGGAAAATTCTGCATGTTTTGGGTCATCTCCCTGCCCAGACCCCTGCCTTGGGCCAGGCCAGTGGAGGTGGGTCTTGTCTTCCTTCTGTTCCAGAGTCGGGAGAAGCAGAGCCCCACTTCTTGTCCAGAGAGCTCCTCTGGCACCTCCGGCAGCAGTGTCACGAGGAGTACGCTGTCTATGAGGAGAACCACCCGCACGCCCCATCCACGACCCTCAACTCAATGGAGCTCAACCTCCAGATGAGCACGTCCGACCTGCCGCAGCCTCTGCGAAGCGACTGCTTCTGAAGCACCCCTGCCACCAGCCCTGGTGGCTCTGGTCCACCCCGGTCCCAAGCCCGTGGCAGCGATCCCCAACCTCCTGCAGCAGCTGCCCACCAGAACCTCCCATGCGCCGCGTTGACTGGAAGCAGCTGACTCAAACCACGGTCCTGTGACACGCTTCCCGTTTTCCTCGTCGTGTCTATCTCATGTATCATTCCGTGGGTGGTTGGGTTTGTTTTTTTTTAATCTCCTTTGATCTTGTGTCATATAAAGCATTTTCCTCCGGGGCAAGTTGTGTTATCCTGAATCTCGAGCACGATGCGCAGCTGGCCCTTGGATGTCCTGCGGTGTTGGATGGGTCTTTAGAACGCCAACCCACGAGTGTGTGTGTGGGCGCTGGGTCCAACACATCCAGGCAGCGTGGCCTGACTCATCTGAGGGCTTCTGCAGGCACAAGGAGTATGCACGGGATTTCCAGGGTACACTCCAGTGCAGTCACAAGTGAACATTGCTTCCCACCCATTCGGGATGTGGAGGTGGAAGAAGAGGAGGTCAAGCCTGAGGAACTCTGACATTTAGTGGTTCCACAGTGCAAGAGACCTCGCTGCCTTTGCTCCATCCAGTGACTTCAAGCTGAGAGCCATCTCTGGTGCCTGCTCATGTCCTTCTTGATCACGTTCCTCTCAAGCAAGCTGCAGAAGTGTTTCTCCAGCCCCAAGGGACATGCCAGATACCCTGGAGCTCTGGGAAAGGGGTAGGGTGCAGCCTTGGTACAACGTGCATGGTGCAAGACACCACATGTTGGGTTGCTCAGCCCTCCGTGCCTGGGGGTGCCCACTCGGCTCCCACAGGGTCAGCTGGAAGCAGAGCAGAGGACGTGGCTCTGAGACAGACCATTTCTTGGCTCTGTCCACCTGCATGCTCCTCCAGGATCTACCTGGAGATGCCTTGGCTGAAGAAGTTGGTCTCAGGCCCCAAGGCCACACTTGCTGAAGAGGCTCAGCTTGCACGGGGACTGCCCAGGCCAAGGAGTTGGCTGAGAAACAGAGTCCCCATGGTGAGCTGCTGCCAGGAGCCTTCCCAGCTGGGAAGACAGCAAAATCCTGGGCTGGCCAAGGGGCAGGCGAGCCAGCTGGTCCCTCAGGAGACTGAGCATGAGTGACATGGTGTGGCCGAAGTTGGGGCAGGATGGTGGCCCCAGGGCTTGCTGCTTGCCAGGCACCATGGCAGAACTTTGCCATGATGCAGCTTGGCAAGGCCACAGAGCAGGGGCCAGAGCTGTGTGCCCACTGCTCCGTGCCTCGGTTTCCCCTTTGGCCAAGAGGGGAAGGAGGATCTCCAGCCAGTTCAGCCCTGGGAGGGAAGGGTGGGCAGCAGGCAGCTCAGTTGGGTTGATAGCCTCTCATGTTGCAGCATCACTACCATTTGGTCCCTCCCAACTCCCAGGGCTTTCCAAAAGCATGAGGTCCCTTGAGAGGTCCCAGGTGCTTGCCCTCAACCTGAGCCTCCAGCACCAGGGCCTAGACAGAGCTGTGAGCATCCTCAGGGCCACCCATGGAGACTCTGAAGGAACGGTGGAGTCCAGGGGCCCAGAGGAGGTGGCCTGGCTGCGTGGCTGAGGATGGTGACAAGAGTGCTGTGCCTGGCTCCCTCCGGGCTCTGCTCACAGCTTCCTGAGGAGCCAGATGCACCAAAGCATCCAAGGGGTGCTACTGCTTCTCCATGGATGCTGGTGAGTCTCCAGTGCCAAGGGTCAGGGCTGGGCTGGTCACTAGACAAGTGTCAGATGCTCTCTATTAACTGCTCTCCTTTCCCAAAGGGAATAAGGGAGGGAGACTTAGGGACTGGAAAAGAAAACTAAAACAGCTTTAATGAAACTATAAAAAATAAAATGAAATGTATGCAAATGATATGAAATCAATACTGAGCACCCGCGCCATGGCAGTGATGTCACCATCACCACTGGTGCTGTGGAGCACTGGACTCAGTGGCAGATGGGAACCGGATTTGGATTCTGGAACTGGATTCCGGAACACACGGATTGGGATCCATTTGGGCAGAGTCCTCCTTGGACACCAGCCATGGAAGAAGAGACTTGACCCTCATGATCCCTCAGCTTTATCCTGACTATGCCACACATGGGATGGAATCCCTCGTTGGTTAGTTTAGGGTCCCCTGTCCTGGCCATTCTTCCCGTGGTCCTTCCAGGAGCCCAGCATCTCCTGCTCTGAGCGTGCACAACCAGGGATAACAAAACCAGCCGAGAGGACAGAGCCAACCACAGCTGTTGGGATCATGGCAGGGCACTGCGTTTCTTTGTCACGCCCAAGCCAAGGCGAGCATGTTTGTAGCTCAGCAGGATCGCTCAGGATAGAATCACAGAATGGGTTGGAAGAAACCTCTCCCAGTAGACCAGGTTGCTTCAACACTTTGAGGGATGGAGCATCCACAACTTCTCTGGGCAGCCTGTTCCAGTGTCTCACCACCCTCACAGTGAAGAACTTCTTCCTGGGTTCCCCTCTGAGCAGAAGGAGAAAAACCTGGGTGTGCTATTTTGAACAGCGGGATGAAAGCTGGGATGGCTGCAGTTCCTGCTGGGAAGAAGGCAGCCTGGAAAACCCTCACCCTGCAGTCAGCTACCATGGGCGACCAGCAGCTCAGCCACATGAAGCCCTGGAGGACAGCATTTGCTGGCCCTCATGGCCTGGTACCACTCTCCAGGATGGAAGTGCACTTCTGTCCTCCACATGACCCCAAGTAAAGAGGGATCAGCTGCAGCTCATTCCTCCCTCATCTAAAGCTACTCATTAAACAGCTCCAGCTCCTTCCGCCTCTCCCAAGCTTTTCTTCCCAGGACAAACCAGCTCTTACCCAGCAGCTGCCTCTCGGGAAGGCACCCGGGTGAATCTCTGGGCTCCATCTCCATGCATGTGGTGGGAGATGCCTCTCCTCAGCCCACTAGCTTTCAGAAGAGATCTGGCTGCATGTTGGTCCCACTGGGACCAGGAACTGGAACCCCTTTCAGGATGCAGTAAAACCTTAATCTGCAGCCTAATCTCTGGGCTCCACATCTGTGCAGAAGATGAAACCACAGATGAAGGGGCTGCTGAGGGAGGGCTTGTGACAGCAGAGGCCAAGAGCCAGCTCCTCTGGGTCTGGTTTCTAGAGGAGCTGGGGACTTTTGCTGAGGTCTCCAAGACCTGCCAAGAGCCTGGTGCTGCACTGGCCAGAGAGGGAGACGGGAGAGCTGCGCTGCTGGGGCAGGAGACACGCACCCCTGGGTGCAGGCGGTGCTGAGCCCCAGGGCCCTGGTCCTGGATAGCAGGAAGGTGGACGTGGCTCCTGGTCACCCCACCTCCTGTTTTGGCCCAGCGTTCCCACCAGCGCAGAGCAAACGCTGCGGGAAATGAGCGGGGTCAGGGCTGAGCTCAGCAAGGCGGGAGCACCACCCCAGTCCCTGAGGGCTTCTGCCATCCCCTCTGGAGAGCCTCGTGGGTCACACATTCTCTCCTTCCTGACTTGGAGAAGTCAGGAAGCTTCTCATCCTGCCCATCACTGCCTGCAATCGGGTTGGGCTGAAGATGGCTGGTAACTCAGCCCACATGAGCAGGGGACAGGCAGAGAGACAGGCACAAGCCTGGAGGGACCTGACAGCGCAGCCTTGTCCCAGCTGCCCGCCGAGGGCTCAGCTTCTGCCACCGCTCAAGGGCAAAGCCAAGGCCAAGAACAGGCAAGGTGAGAGCTTTTGCTAGCAGGCAGGAAAACTGAACTTCAGGAGAAGCGGAAGCTTGCTGGCTGGTGCACAGAGGACAACCAGCTTCCTCTTCAGCTCCCAAACAGCACAGGCCAGCTCTGGTTTTGCGCTAATTGCAGCGTTCCACATCAGACCTGACTCGAGACTCCCCAGCTTCTGGGGAGGTTGAAGGTGCTGCAGGGTGTCAGCAGGACGGGCGCAGCCTGGCCCGCTGCTGGCACATCCCAGCAGGGCACTGGTGTCCACCACACAGCTCCACATCACTGCTGTGCCCACCACCATGAGGGGTAAAAGCCCCGGATCATAGAACCACAGAATCATTTTGGTTGGAAGAGACCTTTGAGATCCTCAAGCCCAACCATTAACCCAGTGCTGCCAGGGCACCACTAACCCATGTCCCTCAGCACCACATCTCCACGGCTTTGAAACCCCTCCAGGGCTGGGGACTCCACCACTGGTGTGGGCAGCCTGGGCCACTAGCCCTTGACAACCCTTTTGGTGG
>JAVSBS010017816.1:0-63150 GCA_033124195.1 Coracias cyanogaster
CACAGGAGGAGCTTCAGGGGTAGGGGGTGGTGGTGGATGCCCCTTCTGGGGGGGGGGTGGAAGAGGAAGTGGATGGAGTGACCCTGTATGGTGGTTCTACATGGCTCAGGGGTCACCGTAATGGTAAAGCCAAGCTGAAGTACTTTATCCTGAACTGGGAGCAAAAAAAAAAACAATCATGCTTGCACACTTTTTAAATTTTCACATGAAACATTAGGACTTTAGATAAGGGCCTGACTGTCCAAATCCGTTCAGCCTCCACACTTCCCTTTGGTCTTAAATGACAGCAGCTTTCACATTCACCTTTACAGCTCTGTGTCACCTCTGTTGCAAACATGCTTCCTCCTATCCTGTCTGCAAGTGTTGCTGCTGTGAGATGAATGGAGAAAATCATTCATGACAATGAGCAGAATAAGAAACCCAGGAGTAATGAGGACACTGTGAGCCAGAGTTGAGGTTTAGGGACTGGGGTATTGTTTCTTTTAAAATTATTTTGGTATCTAGAGACTGCACTATCCCCTTATAGGTTGCAACAAACCAAAGTTAACACTTGGGTTCACTGAGACTCATTTTTCCACACTAGCTTGAATAATACTTAGGGCAAACCTTTTCAGGTTGTTTAGATACTAAACTTACACTGAAAAAAATGTCTTTAAAACAGCTGTCTCCAAGTCCTCTTCATTGCATCAGCTGTCAGTAAAAATCTGCTTCATCCCATTCATGTGGGACGCCTTTGCTGAGCTGTGAGACATGGACAAGATAACAAGGAGCGGAAAAGGGTATCAGCAGCCTTCTGGGTCACATCTGTTGCTTTTCTGTCCACTACCAGACACTTACTGTCCTGCCATCTTCTCCCATAAAGTAGTACTAGAAAAATTGTAAAGATATAGTTAAGAATTTTTAAGGAAACTGAACTGTTTCATATATCTCCAGTCTATGCACAGGATGGATTCAGCAATCCAGTGTAAGGATTCGGCAGTGTTACGCTACATAATTAATGTAATTATCAGGATAATGCTTAGGTTATTCAATTCCAGCCTAACTGGATTTTGTAGGTGAACATTCCCCAGTCACAGTATCAGGAATGACTCTCTCAACATGAGTAAAATGGATGTAAGGGAGGTCAAAAGTACTGCTGGCTGAAACTGAACTTCCAATTGCTTTGATATGATCAAATTTTAATTTAAAAAGCTCTGGCAGGTGGTGTGCTGGAAAGAGAGACATTTCAGTGGTCATCCAGTCATATCTGACCAATGTATGAATTTCTGTTATTTATGACCCTTGGGTAGTTCATCCTCCCAAGCTTCCGGGGGACATTTGGCTTCCATGCTTCTGGAGGGCTCAGCCTGAAGTCAGGTGACATGGGAAGAATTAATGTCTCTTATATAAGTACACCTATTGATTTTTTTTTTCCCAGGGCTCCTAGCATTTGAATCTTGTTTCTTAATCTCCAGATTCCTTCATTCGCCTCAGAAAACATATAAACTATGAAAATCTCATGTCAATCTGGGGAGCTCAAGTTTTCTGAAGTTTCACAATAGACTTGGGAGTAATACCAAAATTCAGGATGAAATTTTTAAGGATTTGGGACTGATTGGGAACTGATGCTTGATTATAGACCAGTACAGTAGAGAGCCCTGGGATCTTCTGTGGTTTCCAAACTCAAAGGTACCATGCAAGTTTATAGTTTAATGGAAGATTACTGTAACTGACACATTTCCATGGATATTTCAAATTGGTATTCAGCTCTATAGACTATATCATCTTTATTCTCTCTTGGTTGTACTCAATTTGCAACACTAAACCCCATCCCTCTAAAGTCTTTGTGATAGTATGCAAAGATCAAGGTGACCAACAACTAGGAAAATTAGCAAGTCTTCTAGAAAATTATGCATCTCCTAAGAACAGAAGTGCCTTCAGTGCCTAACCTGAGATCCAGTAGTCTTGTTTCCAATCTGGAGCTATCAAACAGCCTTAGATTGCTATTCTGGGACTACTTTTATTTCCAGCCCCCTACAAACACTCCATTAGACTCCATTAGTAGTGTTTTGCCATCATTTCATGACTGCAAGGCACAAAGAGACCAAGATGATCCTTCCCTTCCTTATATATGTTACTAGTTCTGCTTCAGCTTTCTCTTTCTCTTCCTATCCTTTAACTTCATGGTTTATACATGTTTATGGATTATGGAAAACAAGGAAAATAGCGGGGGACCAGGTTGATATGTGAAAGTTAAAGATGAACTACTGAGGGAAAAAACCCCAACCACTTGTTAGAATCCAGCTCTTTATTTGTATCTTTGTGGGGAAAAAAAAAAAATCCCAAGGAAACTGCTGCTCTCATGTCTGATTTCATGCAGGGCAAAGGATCCATGCTGAACTATGAGAAAGAGACAACTGCTGTGCCCTTTGGCAAGGACCTGACAGGCTTCCTTTTCTTGCTAGCTGAACAACAGAGTAAATGGACACAGGAAAGTTATATGGATTTACTGTCACATAAATATACTTTGCACGCAGTGATGAATTCAGCAAGTATAGTAGTAATGCTTTCTCTTGGCCTCAAGGGAGAAGATGAAAGAAGCATCAATATCTGGGTTTAATGCCCAAAATGAGGAAGATGGACAGACAACAGTCTTCTAGGGCAGCAGGGCTAGTTTTGAAAGTTGTGCAGTATCAGGTAAAGGGTGTATGGTAGCATGGGTCCTGGAGTTTGGCCTTCTCCTGTACCATGTCCCCATGGATGCTTATTCCATGATGCAGAGACCACAGATCATTTCCATACAACCAAGATTTCCAAGTGCTCTTATACTGAACCCCAGTGTTGTAAGTACCCAGACAGTATTCTTCTCCCAGGACAGTCTTGTCTCTCTCCTTACTTTTCATTTCTAACATACCCTGGAAGAACACAGCCCTCTGCATTTCCTTAAGACTTTTCTCAACCAAGTCTTGGGCAATATGTCACAGCTTTTAAAGAAGTGCACAACATCATCATCCTTCTCCACTCATTCAGTGTACGATGCCCCATGGTGTACATTGAGCGTCTTACTCAAAGCTGTACAGCAAGTCTGCAACACACAGATGCAGAGCCCAGAAAGCAGTAAGACAGCTCCAGGGATTTGTTCTTGGGATCTTCCTTCATCTGATGTGAAGCATTTTGGAAGAATTGTATTAGGTGGTGTGATTAAAGGCTCATCTCCACATGCACAGGGAACACAGAGGCACAAGGATGAGCAGAGGAGTCACCATATCCCAGTCAGAAGCCCCGGAGCTGGGCTGGAGCTATCCCAGGAGAGCCTCAGCTGCATGGGCTGGAGGTGGCATCCTCCCCAGGGGAAATACGTGCAGCTCATCTCACAGGTCAGAGAGGGATCACTGCCTGGGTATGGGACATATTACAGGATGTAGGGGAAGAGCATCTGGGGATTGCACAGGGCCTAGCACGGGATGGATTAGGAGAGGAACCTAAGTCAGGGAAAGGGAGGGATCTAACTAGTTTAGGGAGGAATGAGTGTAAGAAAATCAAGTGGCCGGTCCTGTGTAAACAGGTTGCCAGTTGGTGTGCTTGTATGCACATCATGCTCCCAAGCAAGGAGCCCAAGAGAAGAGATTTGTAGGGAGCTGTTAGCAAGGAGGGTGCCTTACTTTACAAGAAGATCATTCTTTTGGTAATTAATTGCCTCATCTCACACTTGCTTTAGCACAGCACAGCAAGTGAGGTGTTATTCCCATCCTAAAGCAGCAGTAATGACTGGCAAAGACAGGAATGCATCTTACTTCTCTGTTACGGGCTTCTTTTGTGTTTTTGTAGGGGCATTGACCAACAGACTGAGGAATTCACCTTCTGATTTCTTTAGATACAATTGCACTTTTGGGGCTAAAAGCCTCACTGAGAACAACAAAACAAAGGGAATAACTTGTATTAAACCAGATAGATACAGATCCTAAAAAAATTTCATCCTATAAGAAACCTCCAGCCTTGAATGAACCTAAATTCAGTTCTGAATTTGTCAGAAGTCTGAGAGCTCCCGAAAGGATATTATCCTTACCACGAAATACATGTCCCCATAAACCAGCAAAACACGTAAATCTTGTCTGTGCTAATTATTTGAGAGATGACGACCAGTGTTGTTACACTATGCACAAGGGTCAGGGTTGTGATCCTGAGGAGCTGTTAAATATAGGCAACTGATGATCAGAATTTCCTGTTGACAATAATTTCTTTGGGTTTGCTCTTAGGGTGTTTGGCCCCACCCTGGATAAAAACCATGATTTCTGAACCTGGAAGCCCTCCAATCTTTTGCACTCCACCAGACTGATGTTCTTGTCAGGTTTACAGCAAAGATCAACAGCAGTGAGGGAACTTTGTGTGTTCAGGGCACAAGAACGCAGAAAGGAGCTCAGAGCAGTACTTGGGTTTGTTCTCAAATACCAGATCTTTTTGGTGAAGCAGCCTGCGCTCTGTGGACTGAAGCTCTGCACAGAAGGAATTCCAGTAAGTTTTGCTGCTATACAGCAGAACTGTGGAGATAGTTTGACTTACTCGTGTTTAAATTCTTCTTTGGATAATTTGTAAGTGTTTGCAATTGCTTTGGGATGCCATGTTTTCTATTGCCCAAATCTCAAACATTGTTTCACATCAGACCTGCTCCTGAAACAGTCTGATTTGTACCACTCTCATGCATGGTGAAGTGACTCCTTGAATTGTATAGTTCAAAACAAAATGTAATTCAATGAAATAAAAGTATATTTGAGAGGTGTAAACAGTTTTAAACCACTCAAAATATCACCCTTCTCCCTACAGTGATGTGTGCAAGCCCGTTTAAAAGACAGTACTTCCCAGTTTATATCATTGGCATTTGCTTCCTGGGTTTCAAATAATGATGAGGATAAATCCTGCTATGTCTTCTGCGCCTGAGAAAAATTAGGTTATTTGATGACCGAAACCCCACAATGAGTTTATGTTCATCCTTACACTGATGACTTTCCTCCTTATGTGAGCTCCTCAAGACAATTGATACCCTCAGCTTTCACTGGAGTCTGTAGGGGATGAAAATGGTTTGGCATTTGCATGGAGTATTGTAGGATGAGGCTTCATGTCATACTGGTGTATTAAAAGGCCTTAGAGTATTTATTTTTGTATTAAGCTATTCTTTCCTCAAACAACTGGGAACAACATGCCTCCCTTAAGGTAGAAATTTGTGCTGATAATATATCTAACAGTTTTCTGTAGCAGGTGGCCTTCTCAAAATATCACATTAAATTGATAACCTTCAAGTAAGCATTGTACCTCAAGTGATGACTGCTTGGTATTTTATCATGACAGCGAGATTTTTTCAAGATCTCCTACTCTTCATTCCTTATAGGACCTGCAAGGATGTAGGTGGCATTCACATGACACCTATGTTGGTGGCTCAGGCAACTCTCCCACCAAATCCTGTGTCACTGATGCCTTTGGCAACTGTCCTGGGGCTCAGAAGGAGGCAAGAAAGATGAGTAGGTGTGAGAAATGGAGATATCTGTACGGTCACTTCATGCATATATGGTTAAAATTATGTTTTCAAGCTGCAGCAACTTTGCAAATATGTCTCTCAGAAAAAGAGGCGCTTTAATTTTGTGAGCTCTGAGTTCTTTCATGGTCATCACCCATTGCAGAGAAACCAGTGTTCCTGAGTAATTCTTTTAGAAGGGCTCACTTTCCCTTAAGACTAATTGAATCTGATGCAGATATGGGAATTTATATTTTCCTTTGGCAGGTGGAAGACTGAGTTATTTTGTTGTCCAAAATATTTTCTAACCCAGAGTTTAATTAGAAAAAAAATAATATCATGTATAAACTAACAAGGGTATTTCCTAAGCCCTCTGAAGTCAATGCATGAGGCCCTATAATCCTTACCAGTTTTAGTGATTTGATCAGATTCCCTTACAGTTCTGAGGTTACAGACATTGCTGTTGCTCTTGTGCTGAGAAGTCTTAAATCAGGGCCAATGAAATAGTTGTCCTTGTTTATAGATGGACTTGGGACAGCAATGTAGTTTCTATCTTGCAGATTTACAGTCTTCTTGCCCATATTTTTGATCACTATGTAAATTCCCTGTTTCCTTGGTTATGTACATGTGTTCCACATGGCTCATGCATAAGCATTTCAAAATAATCAAAATGCCTCCAGTCCTAAGTCCAATTTTATTACATTCTTAACAGTTTATTTTTAGATTTAGCAGGATGGACAAATTTCACATCTGCCTAAGCAGTGCATGACCTTTAGCTCTCCTTAAAACCAGGCCTCTCCATCTGTGTGATCTTTACGAAGCAAAATGTCGTTCAATTAAATCTAAGCTTCCGCTTACAACTCTTGCCAGGGTTGCTTCCACCGCTGCTTTGGGCCAGCTGATTCTGCATGAGCCATGTTCCTATGTGAAAAAAAAAACACATGGACTGAGGAAGAACTTTTAGAGTGGTGTGCGACACTGCTCATACTTGCTGGATCAGGACAGGGTTAAGTTACTCCAACCACAGTGTAATTTTGCTAATACAGACTGCAAACTATATTAGCTTCACAGTCAAGACAATCCTCCTGTTGGCATGGTATGAGAAGTAGATGACTGCTACAGATTCTCTCTGTGTTCTCCAGCAAGTCACTTAAATCTTCACTCTTCTTCCCCATTTCCTTCTCCGGGTCTTTGTCTCTCAGTTTTCCCTAAAACACAAGGAAAATGATGCTAATAAAATTTATGCCTTAACACTAAAGTATCAAGTGATGCTGTGGAAAAGGAATATCTATATGTGTACATATGTGTATATGTACATGTTAACTCATATGTCTGTATATCTCTTCATAATTCAGTGTATCTCCAGCCACCTTGTCTATAATTTTTGCCTTATTTCAATTTTACTAGATTTCATACCAGGTACCAATAGAGCCCAAACCAAGTTCACAAGTATTTTTCTTCTTTCAAAAGACATAGATGAACTGTTTGAAAATACCACAGTACACTTCTGTTCCCAGGGATTTAGTTGAGTCTTGGGTGCAAGAACCTGAACAGCTGTGCAACAGAGTTTGATACTGAAGCTCTCCAAACCAAGTTTAATCTGTATTATGATCTCTTTGAATCAAAGTTCACTTTCCTGCTTCTTGTACCCATGTTGTTACATAGAAAGGAGAAGAAATAAGATAGGTTTTAAAACCATGCTATATGTTTAGGTCACTACAAACAATGCTTGAACTAGCCTAGGTGTAGTTCTCCCAAAACATCTTAAAACAGACCCCAGAAATGTGTCCATGTTTGTTTCCAAGAAGATAATTTTCTGCAGTACAGTCCCTTGTCTTAATTGCTATAGCAATTGTAGTAAAGTGTCTTGGAGACAATTCTTGGCAGTTGTAAACCATTGTCATTCTTTGAAAGAGAAGATCCTGGATCACTCTCCACATCCTAGTGACATATCCTATTATGCAGAGGGAGGGTATATAAATAGGAGTGCATGTGTTGTATTATAAATAATTGATAGATGCCCAGTACAAATTTGATACAACAGCAGTAGATAAACTCGGTTACACACAACAATATGGTGTTCTCACTGTCTGCACCATGAGAACAGCAGGTGCACAACACAACCCTAGAAAGTGAAATAATCTTGTAAGTTGTGAGCACTGACTCACTTCATCTTTAACCTCACACGTACAGGGGTTTTCAGAGGCTCTTAGCTGATACATAAACAAGGTTCTGCTAATTGTCTTGAGCAAAACTAGATAAAGTAACTTCCAATTCTGTTGAGTGAGGAGCCAGAATCCATTTTAAGGGTTTGTGATCAAACTACTTTCCTGACAATAAGATTAAAAAGGTGCCTGGGAAATAAGTGACAGTGGCATCACAGTATGGGGGGGAATGTAGACATACATTAAAGGACAGCAGCAGTGACAAAGAGTCATTCTATGCTTGCAGCCAACAGCTGGAGCAATATATGGTTGAGGGTTTACTTAGGGAGCAATAGGTTGCTTCATTCAATAAGTTGATAATCTGTTTCTCTCTCCCCCCCTTGGTGGATAAAGTTCCTGTCTGAAGGCAGAGTGGATTACTCTCTATGTGGAAATTGGATTATGGCTGAGGAAAATGGAGCACTCTGCTGTTACAGCTCATTACACAGAGGCTTAAACGTCACCTTCCCACAGATCTGCTTGGTTCAGGTGCTGGAGGCACATGCTGGGGGCGATGCCTACTGATGTGGTTCAAGGTGCAGATGATAGCACTTGGCAAATCCTTTGCTGCTGTGAATGTGAAAAAAGCACCAGGATTTGACAAAGGTCCAGAGAAAACCCCTCTGCTTTGGCCTTGACTAAATCCTCAGGGTTTGTTTTTTTAACATGCAACTTCTTTACCAAAACAAGACTCATTTTAGCTTCTTCCTCTCCCCTCTTTCTACCAGATATTGGAGGTGGCTTAGGTTTTGTCTGAACAAGTCAGTTGACACAGCTGAACAACATGACCACCAGACCTAGTGTAGTGGGCCCTTGTGAGCCTTTGCCATTCCTAATGCACATTCAGTGTGCTGAAGGCAAGGCTGGAGCAGCTCTCTTGTTACCAGCTCAGGGACCAAGTTTCTCAGACCTTCTTCAGTGATCTCCTCTCTGGATGGAAGGTGGATCCTGTCAGGAACTTTCTGGCTCTTCTCCAGCTCACATCCAAATGTATTGCAAAGCTGCGCTACAAGGAATGGTGTGAGAGTCTTGTATGAAAGCCTCATATCCTTCCTCCTTTGCCTGTCTGTTGGCATTGGTGGACTTGAGGGCTGTCTTCCCAGCCCACTTTATGCTGAAGCAGCAGATGACATCTAGGTGATTTCAGTCACAAAGGGCAAACAAATCCAAACTATATGCCTCAAGGACCAAAGGAAAAGCAACATTTGATGCTGAAGGAGAATATGTGGTTGCTGCCATATGGCTTTTCTGAAAATGAATGTAATGCTGAATGGGCAGCAAAGGAGACTGGGGGATCACACACAACTGGACAATAAGAGATGACATGGCTTTCATATTATGCCAATATTATAAGTCTCAGCTCTTATTTGGAGAGACTACTTCCCTATTATAGCTTCCTCAAAGATAAAATTTCCTCTAGTTCCCTTCCCTTCCCAGAAGTGTCTAGCAGCACAGGAAGCTGTCGATTCCTTTCTTTTCCAATATAAGTTAAACAAAAGATTCGCTAGTGAAAAAGCACCACTGGCAGCCATAAATTAGGTTTCTGAAAAGTAAAATTCTTGCTGCTTTATCATTGTGGATGGTTCTTATTGCACATAGGGGCTGTGCAGCACTCAAAGAAAGAGGGCTGCAGGCAGTGAGACCCTCTTCCAAAGCTGGGTTGTGGTGATTGATGTGCAGTGGTAGGCATGTATCATTCATTTATCTTCTGGTGTTTTTTAAACCATCCAAGCCTGTAATTCACCATAAGCTCCAAAATCCAATTTTTGCCTGCCCTGTCATAACTTCTTATAAAATATAAGCCATCTTTTAGTCTAAATTTGGCAAGTGTGTGTTATAGGCATAGCAGAAGGTTACAAATAAGAAATTATTTAGTAACACAGGATACTCAAAACCTTGGTGCAATCAGCTTTTGAGGAAACATTATTGAATGTAACCTTCACGTTTAATTGTTTTTTTTTTTAAATCAACCCTTAACTAAAGCAATGTTTAGGTAAAGGATTTCCTTGTTGACTAATTGTGTGCTGCTCACGTCTGATCCCCCATTGATGTAATGACAATAGTAAGAACTATTCATCACAGGGAAAGGGCTAAGCCTATTGCAAAGACATGCTTTCTTCACCTGAAGATTACCCATGATTGCCCTGGTTTTGTTCTGTGATAGTTACGGAAAGTCTTATAGAAAGAGCAGACAGCATGACTTGTGTGCTGTTCACCCCCCTTGGGAAGCCTGGTGGCACGTAAACGTTGTTTGTTCACCTGGGGTTCAGCATGTCCTCAGGAGGGATCTAGGTGTGCTTTTATGCCTTACAGTACACCTGAGCTTTGCTGAGAGAACGCAGACTGGACAGGAAACCAGTGTCTGTGAAGCATTAAGGTATTTAGGAGCCAAGATGGTCCACAGTGTCCTGTGCACTCCCTATGAGGATTTCATAGTGTAAGTCAGAAGACTGACAAGTCCTTCTTTTCTCCCTCCCTCCCTCCCTCTGTCTCTCCCTCCCTTTCTTCCTCCCTCTCCTTCCATCCTTCCATCCTTCCTCTTCTTTCAACTGCTAGTGCTAAAATGCATATGATGGGCATCCCCTTTGGGCTAGATTCAAGGGAATGGAATTTGTTGCCACAGCTCAATATGCTCCATGCAGATGGTGTGATCCAATAAACCTGTGATGAGATTGAAACTAATGGATTTTTGGATCAATGGATAGCAGTCACAGGGACACAGATAAAGACATCAAGTGTGAGACATGCTTAATCCAGGTGCTTTCATTCAAGTCCCAAAAATGTATACAAGGGCAATGATTTTCCTATTGAGATTGACCATCCTCACAGTGCGTTAACAAAACTTCTCTGACAAGCTCATCTGAACTTCAGTGCCCATCACCATCTGCTTCCCAAGCTAAATGTCCTAATAGTTCTGTGACTAGAGTACAAAGTCAATTAGCAAGATTTTGTTGCAGTATATGATGAGGGATTGGTTGTGTTCCTGAATGTGGTATCCATGGGCAAGCCCCCTGTTCAAAATCTAAGCCATTAAAAGTCCCATCACTGAGACCCTTCATGGTCTAGAGCAATGCATGGAGATTTTTCTGTATAGAAATGTTTAAAAATGAATGGCAGAGGAAAAAAATGGGAGGCACACGTGTGAATTTCTTTACGGATCTCTACTTTGATAGTAGAAATACTAGCAAATCAGAACAAGCAGCCATTCCTCCTATACTTGCATGTTTCGAACACTGCTGACTCATGTCTTCCCAAAATTAGAAACACTTTTGCCTTTACCTTGCCATCTGTACAGTCTGCAGCACAGAATCAAGGTGGAGGGCTTTTTCTGACCTTCTCCAACTGCTATCTTCTGACCTCATTATGAGATATTACTCTCTTCATACCTAGGTTTCCACGACTACCAGTGTCCCAATAATCCAACACACAAAACTTGGACTTCCATTGCAATAACACACAAAGGAGACACTGGAGACACTGCAAACTATTATAAGTAGAAGTGTTAATTAACAAATAACCAAGCAGAAGGATTTCTTGTACGTCATTTCTAAAATAAATTATATCTCCTTTGGGGCCTGGGTTATGAAAAGTCTTCTGTGTCTTTTCCCAAAGCGCTATAAATCTCACATGTTCTTCAGTGTGCCCACCTAGAAAATGACTGTGGTGGTATGGGCTGCAGCAAACTGGTCTCACTGGTTCCTGCTACCCATTGGATGTGAACTGGCAGCAAGACAAATAATTCTATTTAGGACCTGCATCCTTTTAAATAAAATAGGCGTGGGTTTTTTGTTGTTTTTGATGTGGCTGTTGTTGGTTTGGGGGGGGGGAGGATAGGAGGTTGGTTTTATTTGTTTGTTCATTTTCCAAATAAAATAATGGCCAGTTCTTGCATTGCTTATTCTGAAACTTCATTTCATCTCATTTCTATTGTCATTGTATGTTCAGGATGCTACAGATTCCACCCCATGTGTAAACACTCCTCATAACCGTAGTTGCAGAGAGACGGTAGGACAGAATCTGCAATGTAATTCAGATATTTTCCAGTTCCTTAAGACTTTCAATCTTGAAGCACCTGAATATAAAGTGATTTTAAATTTAAATCTCAAAACATTTTATATGTCAAGCTCTTAATAGAAAAAAAAATGGGAATAGTGAAGAGAATATGTTTAATTACTATAATAAATACAACACTAGATATATTTATTCCAGGTGCACCTGGTAGCCTGAATAATTATCAGGGATGGTGAGAAAAAATGGCTAAGAAATTGTCAGTTTCTGCAACTAGATTCAAGAAATGAGAGAGGAAGGTGAAAGGACAGAAACTTAATGGCCAAGGTGTCTATGCAGGTAGGCAGCTCTGCTTTGCTGTTCTAACTGATCAAGGGCACTGACTTGGAAAGCAGCAGCTCACTGTTGTCCCACTCTTCTTTGTTTAATTACCTCCTTCTTTGTAGCTGCACTATGTTGCCACCTTTCTAGATAGTGACATTTGGGACCAAAGGATATATTGTCCTGCAATATGTTTATGCATCCTACATTTATTATACCAGGCCTGAGAGAAACCCTCTGCCTCCTAGGGCATGCTCCTGCTCAGCCTTGTTTGCAGGCGGAGCTTCGGGTAGTGCTCTTTTCTAATTATAGCTGTCATCCAACTTTTAATTGCTTCCTCAACTAGACTGAAATGACAGGTTGAATTTTTTTAATAGGATAGACTCTGTTGGGTGATATCTGTGGATGGATGGTGGCTGCAGTGATTCAGTATAAAATAACAGCATAAAAGAATTGAGAAATTACTTTTGTTGGGAAATGATGTGGTCCTGGTTGTGTGCTTAGCTCTACTGCGTCTCCTGCTGCTACTGCAGCCTTAGAGTGAAAAGAATGAATTTAGGATGGAAAAGACTAGTTTTTTAGATCACAGAATCACAGAATGCATTGTGTTGGAAGGGATCTTCAAAGGTCATCTAGTCCAATGCCCTTGCAGTCAGCAGGAACATCTCTAACTGGATCAGGTTTCTCAGAGCCCCATCAAGACTGTCCTTGAATGCATCCAGGGATGGGGCCTCCCTCATAGTAAAGAACTTCTTCCTAATGTCTAATCTATATCTACTCTTCTTCGGGTTAAAACCATTGCCCTTTGTCCTATCAATACATGCCCTTGTAAACAGTCCCTCTCCAGCTTTCTTGTAGGCCCCCTTCAGATACTGGAAGGCCACTATAAGGTCTCCTCAAAGCCTTCTCTTCTCCAGGCTGAACATGCCCAACTCTTGCAGCCTGTCTTTGTAGGAGAGGTGCTCCAGCCCTCTGACCATGCCCTTTTTGTGTTGAGGGTTCCAGAGCTGGACGCAGTATTCCAGTGAGGTCTCACCAGAGCGGAGTAGAGGGTCAGAATTAGCTCTCTCAATCTGCTGGACATGCTTCTTTTGATGCAGCTCTGGATGTAATTGGCCTTCACAGTCGTAAGTGCACATTGTTGGCTGATGTCCAGCTTTTCGTCCAGCATTACCCCCAAGTCCTTTTACGCAGGAGTGCTCTCTATCAGCTCTCTCTATCATCTTGAAAAGAATTGGTATGGGAGATTTGCTCTGAATGAAGCAGTGGTTACCCATCACTGCTCTAATTCTTGCTTCTGGATAGCACTAACCAGGTGATTAACAGTGGAGGATGTTTCTTGACTTCTGCCTCAGTGATGTGCTCTGCCTCAAGTCACAGAGCTGGGCAGCACACAGAAGAGGATAGATAGATCTGCCAAGCTTTGGGCTCCAAGTTGAAGAGTGCCAGTCGTGACTTGGTTCCTGTATATGGTTGCAAAGTTCAAAGGGGGAAGTAGCACAATGGCATAAAGCCATCAGGACAAGGAGATGGGAGGTTGATATGCTTGGATGACATGGGAAATATGTTACACAGAAACAAACTTTGGGACACCATATCTTTTTCACATGAGCATAGTAGGATGGGAGAAATGCCACTACAGGCAGAGAGGGATGTTTTTACTTCAACTTTCTGATTGGAACTGCAAAGAAAGGGAAGGAGAAAGAAGATGGCAAATGTGCATGCACAAGAAGGGAAAGAAATAACACCATTCATATGGAAGACAGGTTCTTACTAACACTCAAACTACTGAAGCTAGCTAGGAAGTTCACCCTGAAGTAATTCACCTCCAGGCTGTTCTGATTAAAATGTTTGCAAGATCTTAAGCTATCCCTGACACAGAACAGCAATAGGTGTTAACAAACTTTACTCATCCTGCTGCAACTGTGACCCTAGTTGGGTGTAAGTGCTAGAAGGAAACTAAGTCCCCAGTTTGTGCTGAGGGCAAAAGGGTCTTTAATTTCTTTCTCTTCTTCCCTCTCAGATCCTCATTTCTCCTTATAAATATGAGGCTGAAACATGTACTCCCCAGTAGCGATTGCTTTGTTCCCAGGATAGACAGTGTCTCTCCTGTAGCATAAGAAAAGCACACTTGATGATTTAGCCCCAGATATCTACTTGCTGATGGACTGTTCCCAGGGAGGGCATATCTTTATACAAATTCATCTTGAATGGATGGAAGTGTCCATACCCTTTTCCACTTTCATCTATTTCTACGGATACTTTTGCTGTTCTGAAAATCCTGTTTGTTTTTCTGTCTGGTTCACTGTGTTCAGCTAGTTTCTCCATCTCCTTTTTATGCAATGTTGTTTCATACTGCTTCCTTGAACCTCTCTTTCCATTTCATTTCCCTATCCTTCTCTCTTGCCTCAGTTTCTGTTTTCTCTGTCTCCTCTCATTTTCTTCATCTGCCTTTTGTCTCTTACCATGGCTGTCTGTACTCCTCCATCCCTCCCGCCTGCCCTCCCTCTCCTCACTTAGGCTTTGATTTTCCATCAGTCTGTATCAACTTTGTCTTCTGCACAATCCCCATCGCTGCTTCTTTTCTTGTTTAATGTTCCCAGCCTCCCCTGGTGCAGAGCAGTTTCTGCTGATGTGGTCTCTCTAGTGGCTTGAAACACAACTGACCTCTCCATGCAGGAACCAGAGATCAGAGTTTGAAGTAAAAGACATCTTAAGACTTAGATGTTTTCACTTGTGACAGCAGACACTTCAATTGCCTCTGGAGACTTGACTCTCTGGGTCATTTAAGCTGTCACCAGAGGTATCTATTTAACTACTGCAGTTCTCCTTGTCTGATCTATAGCTTCAGAGTTTCTTAGCCTGTTGACTTTTGGACCATTCCTCTCTGAGTTGTAGGTGGGAGCAGCCTACTTCCTTCCAATTCTGCATCATCAGGAGTAAAAAAGGACATTTGAAGGTAGTTTCAGTCCACTTGGCTCTCAGAGAAGACACTTATCTGAAAGGGGAATGCTGCAGAATAAGTCCTGGACCATGAGCATAGCAAAGAGCCTCTCTGAGCAGTAGGTGTCATAGGAAATAGGTATTTTCTTAGTGAGGCCTTTTCTGGGAGGGCATGCAGAGGCGGGGAGCTCTGGGTAAAAGTCTGAAGGAGACCAAGAGGTACAACATACATGGAAAGTCAATGAGAACATGCATTAATTAGATTGGGGACTAAATGAAATTACAATAGTTTAATGTCTTTTAGACCATGCCTGGGTGCTCTACCTTTCCAGCTGAGCCACATCTGCCTGCTCAGCAAAAGCTTTAGTTCTTTTGAGCCCATCAGACCTATGGACTGAGACACAGGATGTTATTCCAAAGCCTCATCAGTCTTTGGCTTTCAACTTCTTCATAGCATAGCTTGACACTGAAAAGCACTTATCCTTATTTTTCAGTGCACTTCTACAGGTGAGGGACACGTGGTAGCAGGGTCTCTGAGGATGCCTTGCTATTGGAAAGCAAGAGGAACCCTTACTCTTCTCAAAAGGTTATGTCAAGACAGCAGCCAATTAAGCATAGTTATAAATGAATTTATTTTAGCTTTAATAAAAGCAGAGGAATTCCCTGTGGAAAACTCTTTGAGTTCCTCTTACTGACAATATATGTGCCCAATATAAAACAAACCAGACTCAGAAGACATCATTTATTGTGTAAAAGTTCACAGTTAAAGAAAACGGAATGTCCTATATTTATACCTGGCTTTGTGCTCTTTGTCCTCCCTCTCCCTTGACCCCATTTAACACTCCCAGAGGATGTACTGAGGCTAACTGGAAATGTTCTGTACTGGGCTAAAATGACAGCTCTACTCCCAGAAGATTCAGGACTTTAAACAAGATAAAGCAAAGGGCTGGTAGCCCAGATTACTGTAATATTGCTATAACACATACACAACACAATAAAATATAATATAAACTCATCTAATCTGTCAACACAAAATGAATAAGAACTAGAAAGCTGAAATGTGTTTCAGTTTTTCTCCCATTAAAAATACTTTCAAAATTGATAATTTGTTAAACTGGTGGCTGCTTGTGCAATATTTTAATTGAAAAAGCAATGCCTTTTCTGTCAGGAAAGTTGTATTGTCACAGCTCCCCCAGGATCAGCTCCAAGGGGGACTTCCTGAGCAGAAATAGCCATGACAGATATTATGTCTCTCCCGGTTTTTTTGCCGCCCACTTGTGCCTCCTCCTCACAGAGGCACACATGTTCTGTGCTCCCCAGGGTTCGGTGTGCTGGCTCTGTGCCTGGCGGCAGCTCTCCCCCTGCAAATCCCAGCATGCAGTGGAAGAGTGCTCAACAACTTTTGTTATGTTCAAGTCTTTTGGCACAGAGCTAACCTCATGTCATTTATTATAAGTGTGCGATCTGGCTGCAGCCATAACCCAGCAGGCTGGACAGGACTGAGGCAGGGCAGGGACAGGGAAATAGCTCCTCTTCCTCTATGCTCCTCACTAGCCCATTAAGCAGTTCTTCAATAGGGATGTTCTTGATGAAGCCCCATTTATTCCTATATTTCAGCATTTCACTTTGCCTCTTTTGACTGTCTTATCTATTAATAGGCTTATTGAAAAAAGATGGGATCAGTTTTTCTACAAAAGGAAGCACAGATACCTGCATCTGGGGAAGAACAATCCCATGCATCAGTGCATGGTGGAAATCACCATGGAATTCACAGTTGGAAATCACTTTTGCAGTACATGGGAGTCCTGGTGGGCACCAAGTTGAACATGAGCCAGCAATATACGCTTGCAGCAAAGAGCACTAATTGTGTCCTGGGCTGCATTAGGCAGAGCACTCCCAGCAGCTCGAGGAAGGTGATTGTTCCCTTCTACTCAGCACTGGTGAGATACATCTGGAGTGCTGTGTAATGTACTTGGTTCCCCAGCACAAGAGAAACATGGACATATTGGAGAGAGCCCAGCGATGGGCCATGAAGATGTTTAAGGCAATGGAGTATTTCTCACATGGGTAAAGACAGAGAGCTGGGCCTCTGCAGCCTGGAGAAGAGAAGGGTCAAGGGGGATCTTATCAATACATATTAGTATCTGAAGGCAGGGCACAAAGAAAACAGAGCCGGGCTCTTTGCAGTGGTGCCTAGTGACAGGACCAGAGACAATGGGCACAAACTAAAACATAGGAGCTTCTGTTCCCTCTGAACATCAGGGAACACTTTTTTACTGGGAGTCTGGCTGAGTTCTGGCACAGATTGCTGTGGGAGGTAGTGAAGTTTCCCTTCTTGGAGATGCTCAAAAGTCATCTGGACATGGTCCTGGGCAACTGGCTCTAGGTGGATCTGCTTGAGCAGACATGTGGGACTGGATGATTTCTTGAAGTCCTGTGCAACTCAGCCATTCTGTGGTTCTGTCATTCAGACTGTAGAGATGCATATGCTGTTCTGCAGGGTTTTTATTTACTACTAAAAAAAAAAAAAAGCCTTCATAAGAAGGTAACAGTCTGAAATTCCCAGAGGTGGAGACCTTCCTCCCTACACACATGCCTCTGAGGGACACATCTGTGCTTCAGGGATGATGGAGGAATTCAATTTTCATGAACAGACAGGCCTTGGCTTCTCTGCTGAGTCACTCAATTTGCAGCAGCGGTCGCTGCAGTGCGGCCAGCTCTGTCTGCTCAGCAGCGCTGGGCTGACAGCAGGAGCAGCCTGCTGGAAACAGAAGAACGAGAATTGATTGCACGTGTAGTGAACCTAGTAGCAAGTTTATTCACAGGATTCACAAATGTCTGCAAGGCAAAGCACCATCCCAACCCACCCAGAGGTGTTGCTACAAGGTCAAATCAACCCTCTCTCTACCCTGTCTTGGCCCTTTTGGTATGCTGGAGACAACAGAGTGCAGCATATTGGTGAAGGCGGTTGCAGCCCAGCTGTGGTGGCAATGATCTGGGATCTTCACATTTGCACAGAGTAGAGATCACATGTTGGTCTATCTCAAGGGGCTCTCCCTGCACTGACAAGTCAGGGCAGCTGGTTTCAACAAAAGAGGCTTTTACAGATGAGTTTTCCAGGAAGGAATAATGTAAAGTAAAAATGTTAAGCTCACATCATGCTTGAAGAAAAGCTTGTGGATTGGTAATGCTGTGAGTGAGTATTATGAACATCTGCTCTAAACAAGTCAGCATTCCCCAGCAGCTTTTGCACTTAGCCTAGCTTCTTTCACAGAAAGGAGCCTCAGACCCCCAGTCCCTGTTGTGTGCAGGAAACTTCCATAAATCACTCGAATTTCTAGGCTAATGCTTAAGCTGAAGTGACAGAGCAACAAATGATTCCCAGGATTTACAGTCCCAAGCCAATCATCTGTGGCAAGTCATCTTGTTTTTCTTGGGAAGTGTGTTTCTCCGCTCCCTAAGGCTGCTGGGAAGAAGGAGAAACAGTGTGGGCTTCAGCTGTGGGCTCTTGGCCATAGTATTCATAGAAGTCTCCTCTGCCACCACATCTCCATCAGTACCTGGACTGATGCTCACTTTCCTCCTACTTTGCAGCCCCTATTCAGCTGGGCTGGGCTGTGTTGGCACCCCTTATTGCACAACCCACCCCATCCTACAGGGAGATCTTTGGTTTTTCCATGATTACATCCTAGAAATAATATTTGCTTCTCAGCAAAGCAACAAGCATGCATTTATTGTCTGGATCAGGTCACACTAAACAATATATTTGACTATTATCTGACTCCAGGATGTGACCTTTTGAGATAATTAAATATTGCCTGGTGCCAGTTTGCCCTGAATTTTCCACAACTATTAATCCTCTATCAGTCTGTAGGCAGATACAGCCTTTAAGAAATACACTAAAAGAACGTATCCATTTTTTTTTCCAAGCGATTCATGAAAAATGTGGAAAAAATCTCATCAGCTGTCTTAGGGTCCCAGGAATTGAAATGAATTCCCTTCTTTTTACTACTATCTGAGATGTTTGTGGAAAGTATTAGCAAGCCTGAGTTACCACAGACATTTGTGGTTTTGTTAAAAATGAATTTTATTTCAATGAAAAATACTAACCATTGAAAGAAATATTTTAAAACCATGGCATATTTTCAAAGCCCACAGAGGTCTTCCAGATAAAGGAAATGATTTTTAAAATGCTGTATTTCAACTGAAGGAGGGGTATTTCAAGCAGTTATAAACTTGAATGTTTCTGGATCAGGAAGCTTCTTTGTGAGATATGGAGAAAAGATCTCCAGCTGGCATAAATACAAAGCAGAGTCAGCTGAGATCTCTGAAATTTATATACCCGCTGCTTGCCATGGGGGAAGGCTGGACTCTGCCTGGGATTTATTGTGAGGATGGAGGGAAGGTTGCAGCCTCCTTCCTAATGTTGGGCTCATCAGTGGAAGCAGGAACAGCTGCATAGGGCAGGCAGGGTGGGCTTTGCTTGTGCCCTGGGGCTGACAGCCCTGCCAGTGCTGAGCAGCTGCTTCACACTCCTGGGGAAGCCAAAACCAACTGCCTTCTTGGAGATGGTTCTCCAGCCTCTCCCCAGGACAAGCTGAGTCTTGCTCTTTTGCCTCATTTTGGAAGGGTTAGGGTGCTTTTTAAAAATGTGGTTTTTTTAAAGAAACTTTAAAAGTGGTTGCCTAAAGAGGAGAGGGAATGGTGTTTCTGCTTCCTTCTCTCACTTCCACTGTTACGTCTCCCTTATGCTTTGACTTCCACTGCACCAACTTAATGGCACATTTTGTTCCTAATACACAGTGCACAGTCACACTATCTTCAGCGAGGCTGCATCTGCTACAGGGAAAGCTGGTATTTCAGCTAAAACCTTCCTCTCCCCCACTCTGAGAAGGGAAGTACTTTTTAAAAATTCCTTTTCCCTTTTCTTCCCTTTTCCCTTTTCTTCCCTTTTCCCTTTTCTTCCCTTTTCCCTTTTCTTCCCTTTTCCCGTTTCTCTTTTTCTTCTTTGTTCTTCTCCTTCTTTTTCTGTTTGTTTTTAAATTTTTTTCTTGCATTTTCATCTTAGCCAGTATATGGGTGAAATTCTGTGGCCCCACTGACACCAGTGACATCAGGATGTTCCTCTAGGCTGACTGCAACCCCTAATCACATGCTAAATTCAGTATGTATATGGATCTGTTTCCCTCTTTCTCACCCCCAAAACTCATAATAATTTTGATTTTAGATTAAATGCCTTCTCCATAGGATAATCTAAAATTGCTAAAAAACCTGGACTTAGCAATAGCAATGACAAGCATGAAGTTATCTTTAAGATATGGATTCAATTGGGTATTATTGGCATTTTTAAGAGAAGAAGAGTATACATGAAAGGGAAAGGAAACACCGCACATGTAGCTAAGTATTCCCAGGAATTCTGGATTCTCCACTTGGACTGCCAGTTTTTAACTAGAGTGTAAGACTGCTGGATAAAACTATGTGGGCAGCAAAACTAAGACATTTGTCTGCAGTACAAGCAGAGAGAGGAAACAAAATGTTCAAGCCCCTTCTTGTTCCCCTTCTTTTCCCAGGAATGTGTAGGTGCAACCCCAACAGATGCTGCAAAACCCTGTTTGACAAGCCAGGCAGCTACTGCATTGAGTGTGATGCCAGTAAGTCAACTACATCTAGTATGTGTCTCTCAAATCTTGGTATCTTAGCCAGGTTTAAAAAATATTTGTCTTCCCCTGTGGTAAGGTCTAGTTTGTGTATCCTTTCCTTATGCTTGGCAGCAGGGTTTCAAGGAAGGAGTCCCTCTGAAGCTCAATGGGGCTATTTATTCCTGCAGATGTTCGTTACTTCCATGATTATATAGACTAATCTAGGATCCAAATTTTTAAAGGATGCACTAAAAGACACCTATATCCCCTCAGTGTTAGTGGAATGTAAGTGCTTAGTTTACTTTTTCAAAGAAACATGAATAATGACAAGAACATGGCATAGTTTTCGGGATAAAAACAGATGTTTCTCTAGAAGGATCCAACAATGGAAGATTTCAAAATAGAGCCCTTTTAAGCATTAAAATGCACATTTCTATCCCAAATCTTCAAAGTATCATTAGTAATTCTGGGTTCACAGTGTCTTGTGTCAGAGGCACTTTAGAGGGAGATGAGCATGGTGAATCCTTAAAAATCAAGTCTCACCAAAGGGCTCTCAAGACATCCATTAAACAATGTAATAAATTTGGATCACAAGTCACTTTACAGGTCTTTTATTGCTTTTAAATAGCTCATGTCATCCTGTATCTAGAAACCCAGTACCTGCTATCCCAAAAAACTGCCTTTCATGATGGACTATATGGTAGTAAGCAATACTGTATGCCCTAAAAAACCCTTAAAGTGTAATAATGGCTGCACTGAATTATTTGTGAACTGTCACTTTTTATTTATATCAAATAACATGCTCCCTTTCAGTCTTCCTAATTATGATTTAAAAAAAAATGTATTGTGAAACAATATCTGGGAGTATTTACTTCATGTCAAATGCCTTATTTATGTCCTTCCACATAATTATCAATTTGGGAGATTAGATCATTGCTGGTTTTGAAGACACTGATTTGAATTATTTGGAAGGTATAAATCTGTAAAATCTAATGAATTTCAGGAGTATTTCTTTGTTACAAATGTATCACTGTGGTTCAGTGTGTAATTTCTAGACTTTAATTTATTAATTATTTTTAAATTCATTTTTAACCTGGCAAAGTGCTTTTTCTTCAGTGCAAATAAGTTGTCTGCCAAAGGGAGTTTTGTGATGCTCTGAAATGTATGTTAGGCTCTCTATCTTGTGCTTTGACTTAGAAAAATAAAAAAAATGGAGAGGGAATGCAAGTGTGGCCTTTTCTCTGTGAGACTCTAGTCTCACTCGAGGGCACCATGTTGTCGATTATACAAATACTCTTTTCTTACACTGCCCACTTCATGATTCCTAAAATCCTAAGACAAATCTCAAATGAACTATGACACAGTCCTCAGTTTCTGCATAGTAAGACGTCACCCATTCTCGTAGTTAAAAGAACAGAAAACTTGTTTAAAAAGTGTAAGTAATGTTGTAATTAAAATCACTGACTCCAGCTTCTTGTTTGGTAGAGCTGTTTAAGAAGCTTCATATGGAAACAGCCAAAGGAAACATCCATTTTTCCACAGCATTTTAATGTTTCACCAGGAAAAGCTGTTTTACAGTTTCACAGTTGTCACAAGAGGACAGCAAAACTGCCATGAACTTTTCAGCTAAGGGACCTTCAGACAGACTAAGATTAAAGAAAGGATGGTGAATCTCCCTCCTTTGCTCTCCTTCCCTTCCAGCAGCAGGAGAAGGTGTGAGGAAGCAGTACCCTCACCTTCTGGCCAACCTGGGTGATTTGGGGGGTTTAATTTTCATCAGTAAGGTCTGAGATCCACAGAACTGCCATTTGACCTCTCCTAGAATTTAATTCTGGAGAAACACTGTCCCATAAAAAGTGCTGAGGGATTGTGTTGTTATTGTTGGTATTTTTTTTAATCCAGTCCAGAACAGTTCTTACTGCACAGAAATGCCATTTTCAGCCTTCAGCTGCTGCTTCATGTTATATTGGACACAGAGCAAGCTGCTCGATGAAGATGGCCAGGGAGCAGAGCAGGAGTCCTTGCCTGTGTCACTGCCTTGAAATAATCCACAGGTATTAGACATCACCAGTCAGCCATCCCATCACACTGGGCTCCTTGTGCCATCAAGCCAGATGGGGAGGATATCAAGCTTCCACCTCCCAAAGCTCTGTTCTGGATATAGGGAAGAGGATCCAGCCTCCTTGTTAAACCCTGCACAAGCTACTAGCGAACATCTAGATCCATCAGAAAACAGTTCACATAAGTTCACAGTCAGAAGAGCTGGTGTATATATATCTCTTTATACTGTTACTTGCAGTCCCTGGAAGATGTCAGAATCTTACGGAGGAAGTGTTTGCTGATCTCTATCAGCAGTGTAATGAGAAGGGTGACTCAGTGTTGCTCTAATTAATGCATGGAAAGACCTTTTCTAAAATACATTTGGTATGTTTCCCCCTGGAGACAAGAGATGTCTGCAGCAAGCAGATCCTCCCACACTTCCCTTGGACACTAGAATTTATTAGCCAATCCCCTACAGATGCTCTTTTGCTAGGCCAGGTGCTGCTGTAGCAACTGTGATGGGAAATGCAGGGTAAGTATAGCTCAGGAATTTTGGCAATGGTTTTTCATTTCACCCTGCATCATCTAACCATGAATCCTAATGGCATATGCTAAAGGTCTGTGATCGCACCTAGTCTGTAAATAAAATGCTCCTGATGGAGGGTGGGTAGACCAGCCAAAAAAAAAAGTGTCTGCCTCTCTGACATCACCTCTAAAGAGTGTGGGGTATCTTTGGGGTATCCTTCTTCCAGGAAGTCACCATCATAGAAGTTTTTGTAATGTTTTCACAGGGTTACATGCACAAGCAAGTCCTTAGCTCGTTGGAAAAAAACAATCTAACCAACCACATTGCAAACAGAGGAAGAGATGGCTTGAGTGGAATAAAAACCCAGCAGTGCTATAGCAAAACCTTTTGAAGCACTTATGCACTAGAGGTTAGCCTCATGCCATTTTTTTCTCACTGGAAGGTTTGGCAGGGTTAATTTGTTTTCATAAAGTGGTAGAACTCCACAGCTCTGACATCTGTCAATACCTTTGGCTGGCAGGTTCAGAGGTTATTAGTATGGATCACATGGGCACATACAGAGCTTAATTAAACAAACCCAAATTCATTGGTGAAAGTAGGCTTTAAATAAAGAGAGAGACAGGCATGAACTGTTTACTGGAAACCGGGATGGAAAGAGAGAACTGCTATTACTCAGTGAGTGTGAGATAATTTCTGTTGTCTTCCCATCACCCTCCAAAGTTTGTACAGTTGTTGCTGGGGTCCTTTGGCATGGGCCACTAGCATAGGGCAGAGCAGAGAAATCTGATCTGGGACCACCTCCTGAGAGGCAGATATAGGCAGCCCAGTGAGACCACCCAGCAGGCAGAGAAAGGCTCTCATCCAGGTGAGGAGAAGACAACAGTGTGATGTCTTTATTAGCATGCCTGTTTGCAACACTCCAAACAGCGATGACCCTTGTGGCCGCAAAATCTCCATTAATGGCTCTACTAGTGGTGAGTTAGAGGTGATTCTGCCTTCCCTAGTCTTCCCTTTTTCCTGTATAGTGATTTTTTGATTCTTTGCTGGGTTCCACTGGTACCACTGGCCATCTCACTCTGGATTTTACAGTCCTTTTTGATTTATAGATTTGGCACCAGTGATTAACACCATCTTCTGTGTCAACCATTGTGGTGGGTTGACTTTGGCTGGCTGTTATGTGCCACCCAGCTTCCCTCTCACTCCCCCTGTTCAGCAGGAAACGGGGAAAAAATAAGATGAAAAATTCATGGGTCAAGATAAAGGCAGTGAAATAAAAGAAAGCAAAGGCCACACAGAGAAGGAAAGCAAAGCAAAAAAACCCCAAACAAATTTATTCTCTGCTTCTCATCAGCAGGCAATGTCCAAGCCACCACCTGGGAAGCACAGCTTAACATGTGTAGTGGTTGCTTCGGAAGACAAATACCTTAATAACGTATGCCTCCCCCTTCCCCTTTCTGCCAAATTTTATTGCTGAGCATGACATAATGTGGTAGGGAATATCCTTTAGGTCACCTTGAGTCAGATGTCCCATCTGTGTCTGTGCCCGGCCTCTTGCTCCCACCCAGGCTTTGAGGGAGGATTTGAAAGAAAGCTTTGATGCTGTGTGAGCACTGCTTAGCAACAGCCAAAACATTGGTGTGTTATCAACACTGTGCTAGCTACAAAGCTCAGCACTAGGAATGCTGCTATGGGGAAAGTTAACTCCACCCCAGCCAGACCCAGCACAGCCATGCTGAGAAGATGGGTTGATTAGGGACTGCAGGTGACGATCACATTGAAGCAGCCTAGGGAAATCCACCTTTTCCTCAGACTTAAACCAGCTATCGTCTCTATCAAGGCTGTGAAAAGCCTACTGTGACATTCAAGACAGGGCTTGGTGTGAACTTTGCCTTGGATTTTGCAAGAGTGTGCTCAAGACAGCCTCAGACAAACTTTCCTGGTTGCATGGAAAACATTGGTATCCTAGAGAGAGTCCTCAAGAGTGCTCTGTAGATTTGGTGTATGACCATAACACACAATACCTACATCTGCATGATCTGAAAGATAACAGTTACTGCACCTGGAGTAGAAACCTGTTCATCTTGTCTCTCTGGGAACAGATTCCTGTGTGACTTTCCTGTGTGTTTCCTCATACTTCTGTGAAAATCTAAGCTGTGCACTCACCCAGGCTAGCATGTCTCTAGTGAAAGTGACTGTCAGGTCTCAAATCATTGTGGAGAAATCAAAACTATTGCAGTTTGTTCCTCTCCACTTCCTTTATGACTAGTGGGGCATAAAGGGCAATGCTGTTCCTCTCAGTGGTTTTTAGGTACTGCAGGATTAGATAAATTACATCCTGCACCCCCTTGTCTCCACTAGCTGCACACCCATTGAATAAAGGGTGCTGAGGATACTTCCTCAGATGCAGACTTCTATACAGCAGAGATGTGCATTTTGTCTTAGGACAGGCCTAGCAACATGTGGAGGTAGCTTTATGGCTTTTTGGCCATGTTGGACCAGAATTGCAGTTACTTGCAGCTGATAAATTCTGCCTGGATCTGTCTATGCCATTCAGGAGTTTCTACACAAACCCACAGGTGTTTCTCCTACTCCTTAGTCAGACACTTGTACTCCTTGAGTTATCTCACACTTAATATTCAGGAGGAAGATTTGTATGAGTAACTGAGAAAACCTCGTTTAAGTCATCACACAACAAATCCAAGTTTTCTTGCTGACTTAGCAATATTTTCCATTGCATCAACAGAGAGTCCTGCCAGGCCATTTCGGTGAGATATATTTTGTCATTGACAAACACTTTGATCCAGCAAGTTTATAGTGGTCTGGTAAAAGTCTTCAGCTAGTGTTTATCACACTGATTTACACTAGCTGAATACCTGCCCTGCTGTGCCTCCCAAATCAATACAGATTTTTTTGTGTGCAGTTTATTTCTTGCTTTAGGAGCAAAACAACAAAAAACTCCCACATCCCACCCTATCAAATAAAAATGAGCACAAGACACACAAAATAAGCTCACGAAAGAGAGACATTGTCTCTTGGAAGAAAATTGAAACTCTTCTGAGTGAGAACATTATAGCCTATGGCAGTGTCATGTAGCTGCACTTTTATAATGGACACAATATGAGTGCTGTTCATGAAAGCTGGTTATTATATCCTAGCTGGAGGTCATACTCTGGCATATATAGAGCTGGTAATTTGTACACAGTGGGAGTTCTGCTGCTCTTCTGGTTTTCTTAGGTTATGTCTATATCATAAGGCACCTGCATAATCAAGCTCACATTGCTCCCCAAACTACCCTATCACCCACAATTGAGAGATGAGTATTTGAAAAACTCAGTTTCAGCCCAAGCCCTTAAGCTTTACTGATGTCAAAGCTCTTTCTCTGATCAGTTTGTAGAGCGGTTTTAGTGTGATTCTGAGGAGGTTGTTACTGAGCTTGAATGCAAGCAGTCTCTCCTCTGGTCTCCCACTGGTCTCAGCCCTTTTGGACTCTTCTGTGCCTGCTCTGTGTGCTATTGGACATTAGATTTTCCTTATGCACATTTTTACATGGGTTGGAGTTTAAGAAAAAGCTGTCACCAAGCTATTCAGTCCTTTCAGTGAGTAGCAGGGTTTGTTCTACACTCACAAGGATATTGGCACAGGGGTTGTAGGATGGCTGCAGGAAAGAAATGTTTTTGGCTAGTACTGTGTTGTATGATCCCTTCCAGATAATCTTCAGTTCCCCTTCCGGGGCAAAGTACAAACCACTCATTTCTTGTTCCACCTCTCCTATGGTACTTCTTGGATGAGATGGAGCCAGTCTCTGAGTACTTATCAAATGACAGCTACATCAATGGCTTAGAAATATTTCTCTGACATGTGCCTTGGTCCTGGGAGATGCTGCTTTTGAGTTTGTCATGCAGCAAAAATTCTAGCTGGTGAAGGAACCACTGAAACAAAACAACTTCTGCTGGCAGATCTGGCTGTGGCCATCTCTTTTGTATGTCGTTGGGAGCTTTTGTTTGAAAACTTTACATTGTTGTCTGCTCAACTGTGAGAGAAGTTTTATTGAGGTATAAAAAAATCAAACAAGCAAATGGCTAATAAAATAGTGCCCTGTGCCCCAAACTACAAGCAAGAAATGTTACATTACAACTGATACTTAATCTAGTGGATAAAATGGCTCTTGTCCATATATAAAATTAATTAGGCACAAAATACTGTGTGCATCGAGGAGTCCCCATTATCCCTGAGGTTTTATTCTTTTAACTAAACAGAACCAGAACCAACATATTAAAAGTGTGGTCTTTTTCAATAAAACATATTCTATAGAATTTTGCTCTCCATTATAGAACAGGTACCTTAGGTTACTTACTACAATGACTGATGTGTTATGGATGAGAGGACATCCTGCATCTATGTTGTTTCTAGTGTTTCCTGATTTGGAGCTTGAAAGGGGAGTGGAAACATTTTCTGGCTGTGATCTTTAGTGTGGTGGTCCTGCTCCAGAAGAAACTGCTGACTACTACCCTCACCAGTTGTCTCTGAGATTAAGAAACTGCACATCTCTACACAGCAGTAGGAATATTAGCACCCAAACTTGTAGTGTCTGTCTTCCTCTTCTTCCTCTGTGTAATCACCATAAGGCAAAGCTAAGAGTAGGGTCTCAAGTGTAAATCAGTGAACAGACCATTAAGGCTTCAGTTCATCAAAATTGTGCTACAATTTCCTTTTCTCCTATGTGCCTGCTTCTTCTTTAAGCATGGTCCCCATCTCTTCTTTATTGCAATAGTTTGTGTTGCCTCTGTGTCTCCTCTCCTCTCTTTCCTTGTCAGTGCTACTTCCTCCCTGAAGTCCCTAAGCTGGGCAAACAATACATAATGAGTATCTCCATGGTTAGTGGGGTCATCACGTCACATTACATGCCATGAATTACATAGACCTCAAAACGAGGGCAAACACATTTGCAGCTGCCTACTCTCTGACTACAGTTTCATACCATGGGGCAAGGTAGGGTATTCATGGATTCCCCTGAAGCAAAGAGGGTAGCCAAAAATAATTTTCAGACAATTTTTTTTACACAGGAATAACATTACAGACTACATAAAAATGTAATGGCACCTCTGCGTGACAGGGTACTCTATGCAGTTGTGTTTACACATATCTCCACTAGCACTACTACAGGCTTAGCTACCAAAGTCTTGTTCTCAGCAATTTTCTTTGCTAATAAGAGGGTCCACCAGACCCACAGGAGCAAGATCTTTGGCAGTGTTTTCATTGTGCATTTTGCAGACAATATTTTGTCATCTGCTTCTGGAAGGAAAGCTACAGGCAGAGAAGTGTCATCCAAAGCCTGCATAGCGTTTGAACATTTGTTGTGGTTTAACCTGGCAGCCAAATAAGCACCACACAGCTGCTCGCTCACTCCCCCCTGGTGAGACGAGGGAGAGAATCGGAAAAGTGAGAAAACTCGTGGGTTGAGATAAAGACAGTTTAATAAGTAAAGCAAAAGCCACACACGCAAGCAAAGCAAAACAAGGAATTCATTCACCACTTTCCTATCAGCGGGCAGATGTTCAGCCATCTCCAGGAAAGCCAGGCTTCATCACACATAGCAGTTACTTGGGAAGACAAACATCCTAACTCTGAACATCCCCCTCTTCCTTCTTCGTCCCCCAGCTTTATATGCTGATCATGATGTCATGATATAGAATATCCCTTTGATCAGTTGGGGTCAGATGTCGCAGCTGTGTCCCCTCCCATCTTCTTGTGCACCCTCAGCCTACTTGCTGGTGGGGTGCTGTGAGAAGCTGAAAAGTTATTGATTTAATGTATCACTGATTAGCAACAACTAAAACGTCAGTGTGTTATCAACGCTATTCTCATCCTAAATCCAAAACACAGCACTGTACACAGCAGCTACCAGGAAGAAAATTAACTCTATCCCAGCGGAAACCAGGACAACATTGCATTGCTGATATCCAAAATGAACACCACTTTAAAGCTAGCAGTTTTTTCTGACATATTCTTGATGCTGGCATATATTTGGAAAATTTTCAAAGTACATGGAAAGAAATAGCAATATCATGGTAAGCAGGAGATGGACAATTCACAGGAGCCAAGAAGTCATGGAGCAGAGATGGTTTCAATTTGCCTTCAACCCACAGATTCTCATGTCAGGGCAAGTTTGTGGTGTTACCTTTTGGCTTCTGAGGCACCAGAAGAGCAAGGGACAAGGTAAAGATACCTGGAAGAGCAAAAATGTCTCCAGTCTGGAGAGTGGGCATGGAGGACAGCATGGCCAGCAAGCAGCTTTGCACAAGTTTAGCTCCTGAGAGCTGTTTTTTAGGGTGACCTGTAAAAGCATGGACTGGAGAGGAAATAGGGGTCAATGAATCCACCTTTGAAGTAAATGAGTTGTGATGTCTATGTGCACCCAGCAAACCTCCAGTACAGAGAGAAATAACATTCCCAGGCTTTTTTTTTGCTTTTTTTTTTTCTCTAAGGAGGTTGTTATTTAGAGATAGTGCAAATGAGCAGTAAGTTCCTCCATGGGTTTTTAAGCGCCAAAAACCCCCATAATACAGACAATACAGACAATTATCAGAGAAAATACTGCATTTCCCTGTGCAGACTCCACATCCCACTTCTCTTCAAGGCCAGGCACAGATTAAGCACAAAGGCTTTTGCATTTCTGTGTGGTATGGGTGCCACCTCCTAAAATAGCTTGAAGACCTTGCAAGACAGGCTGTTCCCAGCAGATGGTAACAGGAGCAGCAGGTCTCAGCTGTTCTGGGTGCAGCATGTCCAGTGGCCTGGGGCAGAGGCAGATGGAAATCTTCACAGCCTCTTTTTTAGTTGCTTGTCTTGTTTTCTGATTGTGCAGATAAATATTTAGGGACTGTGTTCAAAGGACAACGTAAATGCCCTAAAGCAGTTGAAGGGAGCACTGTCCTGGGGCGGAATGAAGGAGGCAGTACTGTGGCCAACTGGATAAGGTGTCAGGATGTGTGTTGTGCCAAGACACATATATCACACTGGCCATTGAACTCCAGGAGGGCACAGCCACTGTGCTAATACTACTTGGGCTCCACTTTTCTGTTACAGCTGGATCATATGAACGTCATTACTACCATCCAAATCTGGTGTTTGTGGGAAAAGAAATTTTTTCATTCTTAATGTTCTGGGATGGCCTATCTGAGAACATTTTTCCAGGTAAAACTCATTTCCATTCCAAAGCAGCAAGCAAGGTAACACTTGGGGTTAAAAAGGAGAGTGAAGTTGATATTGAATGTCTTGTTTCCAAAAGAAATAGAAACAATTTGTTCAGATTTTGATATAACATTCATTTCCCTTTATATTATCCTTTTTAAAAGAAAAGGGAGGACTGTATCCGTATGACTTTTTTTTGCACCTCCATCATCCCATCTAATAAAAGACATTACTTTCTCCCAACAAATCATCCTTCACTATAAAATGAAAAAGGTTCCAATCAAAAAAGCCATTTCAACCCTGGTATGCTTTGTCCTGCTAAGATCAAACTGCTGAATTGTGTATTTTTTATTTGAAATATTTTCATTTTCTTTTTGTAGAAAAAAAATTGTCAAATAATTTTTTCCATTGTCTAGCTCAGCAATGAGGCACTTTCCAGCACAGAAGTATTTTCAACTCAGCTTTTCTTAAAACCCCATCAATTACTATAATTGCCCCAGTGCATCCTAAAGACATTTAATCAGTGGTAAACTGGAGGGAGGCTGAGCAATATAATTTAGTGGTTATCCAGGTTTCTAGAGTCCTTTACTAAATTCTATTTCTAGAATTTATTTTTTTAAAAAAGCAATGCTAAAGCACAGGAGTAAGCAAGCCTGTAATTCATGAGACAAGTGTAATAGGTGTTTGTAGAATGCTCACATACCAAAGCACCATACAGGCTGTAGACAATGAACTCCATGTTAACATGTTCCCAAGCACCTGGAGTAGGAGTGGAAGAATTTGGGAAGCTGTTTTCTATCTTATTAGTGATTTGGGTCAAGATTTAAGTTGTTGCTTCTGCAGCTTACCCAGATCAGCACTTTCCAGTGACTGAGGCAGTAGGTGGCAAACTGGCAGTGATGTCCTGTATTTCTTTCTTTCAGAAGAGCCTTACCGTGCATTTCATGATGTTCCCATGTTATGCTCCTCACATTGTTAATGATGCCAAAGTAAAATCATCTCTATTTGTTACTGGTGTAAGCTGATGCAGGGCTAAACCAACCCAGGAAAAAATAAATTCTATGTCTATCAAGAGCTCATTATTGCAACAATAGGATATTAACAACTTGTTTCCACTGGAAAAAGCAGAAGAGAGATGTCAATAAAATTTACCAGTATGAATACTCTCAGAATTGCTTCACATTTAATTACTGCTTTGGATTGAAGTCTCTTTTATCTCTCTCTCTAAACAAACACAGTTTATTCAACTAGGAAGAGAGTCCAGCCCTCATCAGAAACAACATGAAAGGTCTTAGATCTGCCCTCATGGGAAGCAATCTCAAATATTTGTGAGGTAAGAAATAATTCTGAGGTGACGTTTTAACTGGGTTTTGGGCTGCTGGACTATGCTCCCTGCCTGGCACTTTCAGCTTTCCCTTCTTTGCTAGCAAGGCCTGCTCCCATGTCATCGACTCTAGACTGACCATTAGCCTGGTGAGGACAACTCTGCTCCCAGGAGTGGCCACAGCAGTAGTGAGAACACTTGGGCATGGACATTGCTCCCATCATGGACCAGAGACTTTCTGAGCACTGGGTTAAAGTACACAGTGACAAGAACCGGCAGCTGAGTGGTCTGTCATTTTAATTGGTATGAAGGAAATGTCAGGCTGTAACATAGCATGCAGCACAGCCACGAATGTACAGCCTGAGGTTAATAACATCAGCACAGTCTTCTCCATTGAGACTTGTTGAATGGCAGCTGCAGAGTCACCCCTGCTCCTCTTTCTTGGGGACTCCTTTCTCATTTAGCTTCTCCACATTCTCTTGCTTTGACTTTGGACACGTATTCCTGGAAAAAAATACTGATTTTCCTCTGAAATAGGATACTGCTTTCAATGCCTGCTGGGTTTGTATGAGCTGATGGGATCAACAAGAAAGGAACTGCAGTGTAGCTTACACTTCAGAAAGCCCCCAGAAAACATTATATCTAATTGAATATGCCTGTCTATATAGATACCTTGGGCTTAAACACTGCAGGTGAAGCAGTGAGAAAACCCAGAGGAACACTGCAGAGATACACTTTTGTACCTTAATGTGGGCCTGTACAGGGTGAGGTAGTAATTTGCTAATTAAATGGTGTCAAAACCAACTCTGAAATCATACCTGAAGCATCGTATAGTGTGGCTGTAGCCATAGGCTGAGAATTATCCTGTTATTAGTGAAGATAATTAGGACAACACAAGCTTATCATTGCCTCTCTTGAGTTTTGCTCCTTTTCTGTAGCACAAGCTACTACATTTTCCAGTCTGTGACTTCAGGAGATTTGCATCTGGCTCTGCATGACTTCTTCAGGATTTTTGCATCATTAGGTAATTTATTTTTTTCTCTTAGTTTCATTAAACAATATGACAAACTGTGCACAGAAAACTGCTTCATTTGCTAACCATTAATTCTTTCAAGCATTAAAATAGCACCTGATCAGCATCTCTTGCAACATACAGTTAGCTTGTCTTGTTAATGTTTCTACATAAAACTTGTTTTAGATATTATGTAGAAAAATGCACGTGTATATAGTCTTTCTCCCACCAGTCCTATGACACCCCAAAAGAGGGATTATAAGCAACATCTATAAATCATGAAAGGCCTAAAGTGAACATGGATTGATTTGTTCATTCAGGTGGTGGTGGTTGTTGTTGTTGCTGTTTTATAAGCAAGAACAGGGTTACATCAAATAACACTGTAGAGAAGCAGAGTAAAAGCATGCAAAAACTAACTACTTCACACAGCATATATGGATGCTGAGAAGCTCCATTCTGTAGCTGAATTTTATATTTGATATAGCCCAGGCAACTGCATATTTGCACTCGAAAGAGTCTGTGTAGTTATTGACATTATCTTTGCACTGAATGTAAGCTTCACGTGCTTTTTTCTTCTTCTGCCCAAATGAGACAAAGTAAAACTCCTCCCCCTCATGGGAATTTTCACAGCCTCTCTTCAGCCAAACAGTATCTTCTCTTTCTTTTGTTACAAGCCTGGACTGCAACTTAGATCCCCTGGGATACAAGTTTTCCAAAATTCCCAGAAAGCAAGTAACACATCTGGTAAACTTTTGCCCAATTATCAGAAAGGAGAACCAAAGCTCTTTTCACCTGCTGTCTCAGATGAACTCTAGAGTATTTTCATCTATTAACTTCCCCTTCAAAAAATCCATCTTCACTCAAAACAGTTTTAGAGCTTTCATGTTTTCATTTAGACAGGAAAATTAGTCCACCTATGGAGTATTGCAGCCCATGAGGAGGCTCAGACTTCATCATTATTAGCTGAATGTTTTTTGCATGGAATGGAGAGGCACTTCAATTTGATCCGTTTCCTGTCTGAATTACAAAAAAACCCTGAAACCCAACTGGAAATGGGGAGAAATTTCAAGCAGTGTTGTGAGTTACGCCTAAGTACATTTTATAGTAAGTAAGTGACACAAGGGAGTCTATAGGCTCCTGCTACATTATGGTTCATGTAGCATGATGAGGACTGTCTAGCTGCTTCTTTATAGCAAACTACCAAGAACAATATAGTGCCATACCACACATGTCTTGTAAAAGAAAATAGCTGGATCCTGATGTGAAGGAATCTTACCTGGATTATCCACTCGTTGGTCATGTTTTATTGCCATTAACAGAGTCTGCAAGCACAGAGCAAAAAGGGACAGGCTCAGAGCATCAGCATACATCAGGCACACAGGAATACTCTGTGCTTTAAAGAACAAGGTGTTCTGGGTTGCAGCAGCTGGGTTTCCCAAACTCGCTCTCAGAGCTTTCTAGCTGTTAACATAGCCAATCAAGAAATATGGTCCTGACTCCACCTTAGTGATGACTGTTAAAAGACTTTGTAGACACAGTATGTCTACCATATATATGATTGTGTTAGTAATTCGCCGGATACTTAGGGAAAGTTTATAATTCTAATGTCATCCCATCTGTGTGTATGTGTAGCTGTGTGGTTAGATGAACATGCTGGGGCTTATCCAAGAAGATCATTAGAAGTCCTTTTGCTTCTCTGATCCCTATCTGCCTTGAGCAGTTGGAATTTTCTGAGAACCCTGTAGACACAATATATAGCTGCCACAATTCATAACACCTTGGCAGGAATGCACATGTCCTCATTGTCATCCTAGCCACAGCTGAGTGTCTGTGAGGACAGCGTGTGAGTAAATCCTTGCTGCAGGAGGGCTTCACCAGGCTCCATGAATCCTAGGACACTTCTATGCATCCTGTAGGTGGTTGATGACACCTATCGATTCACTAGATGGAGAAAATGGTGCTGGGACACTTTATGAAATGGAAGGGTGTGACAGAGGGCGGGTCACATTTAATAGAAAGAGTCATACAAAATGACTGACTCTGCACCAGCCAGGTTAAAAATATCTATGTGCCGATGTCAGCTTCCTTTTATTTATTTCTTAGAATAGCAGTAATGACCTTGGCACAAAGCACTGCCTAGAGACAAATGACCAGCTGGGATTAATGGTCCTTGACTTAATTTCTGCCCATCAGTGCCTCCCAGCCCATCATTAATCCTGCTGAAATGCTCTGTACATTGATTATTATTGATTCATTCATTGATTGTGTCTAAGATCTGAAGTCAGAAGCTGAAGCACCAAAGGCACCCCGGAGACTCTTTTAATAAGATGAGTTTGCTTAATTCATAGACTATTTGAGGTACTTTGGAAAGAAGCATCAGAAAAGGAGGTAGAAAAGGCAAAGAGCACTTATAGGACAATGAGACCTAGACCCCTCTGGCTATTAGAGTTATGGCATGTATCAAATTACCTTGAATCGGTCTGGTGTCCAAAGCAGAAGCATGGAAGAATCTGACATGTATTGTATGTGTCACCTCCCAAGGGATAGTAAGATTACAAGCAAGAAAGCTCATCAGATAATCTGTACCTAGGGCAGAGAAGGCATTTGGGGTATTAATGTCCCACTTCTCTTACTGGAGACATCACTGTTTTCTTTGCCTTCAGAAACACAGCGATCCTCTTTTTCTGCAGATTACCTGCACACATTAAGTTCCTTTTCCCCTTGCACTTGTTGCTGTCTGACCTCTTCTGTTCAGCAAGAGGCTGCATCTGAATAATTAATGTAGCATCCTTCGGGAAATCAGATTGATTGTTTTAAATACCTGCTTTATGACAGGATTTGCAAATTGCAAAAGAGAGGAAAAATGGTTTAAAAGATTATCACATTTAACAACCTGCCACCTCTATATTTTCTCTTCAAGTTGTCCTCCTGGGATTTGATGCAAGCAGCATCTTTGGGTGAGTCCTTTCATGACTTTTCATATTCCAGTATACATCAAATGGCAGGAGGATACAAGAAAGAGAAAAGTTGTGGTTGAAGGTGTTCCCAAATACACATTGCTGAGGTGCTTCCAAAGTGTTGATGGCTGCCAAGTACCCTGTGGTGATGCAAAAGCTATTGGACAAGTTGTCCTGCTTCTGCAGAATGTGGGTACATTTTTCATAACAAAAAAGAATTAGAGTAATGTTGGCCAAGGAATTACTTCTGTGTTCCTCATTTGGCCAAGGAATTGCTTCTGTGTTCCTCATTTGCAAAGCATTTAAAAGAAGCTGGTTATTATAAATAAGTCTCTATTTTTTTCACTGCTTTGCCAAAAGGAGGAATAAGTTTTGAGGTCATAAAGGGCAGAGAGTTCTAATTCCTGCCTATCTCAGACCACTCATTTATTGCTGACTTTGCAATCCTGTTTAAATCTTAAAATTGATTTCTTTTTCACATACCTTACCATTAAAATATGATTACTGTTTTCTTTTTCCATAGAACACTTACATATTTTAATGGAGTAGAGTGCACTGAAGTCTTTGCACAGGAACGGTCTCCTACTGTGTTATTGTAAATGAGCAGAATGCTATCAATTTGGTTTCTTATCCCTCCAATTTTTGTAGACCAATGAGTGTCCATCTAGCCTTCTGCTCTTGAACCTAGGTTTTCAGTCTCATGGGTGAGTTTTGTAATCAGTAAGCTATCGGATAAAGGAAGATGAACTCAATTGTCTCCTGTATTTTAGGAAAAACATGCAGAGTGGCTGGGAATGTTTCTTGGCAATGTTGGTCTCTGAGAATCCCTTTCTGAAACCCCAAGTTAAATACTTTGTTTTGGAGAGCTGTGACACATATGACCATGTATGTCCTTCTGAATAACTTAAGTAACCTTCCAGCTAGATTTTGTGGATCCCACTCTAAAATGTTTTACATTTCCTGACCTATAATGACATCCTACGTGTCTAATGGAGTCATATGAATTCCATGAGGTGGAAGACACCTAAAAATTAAGTGTCATCATGGCAAGCTATGCAAAATCTACAGCTTCTGTGTTTTTAGCCTTGCTTGTTCATCTCTGGATATAGCAATGAAGCCTTGCTATCTCCTTTCAGTGAATATTTTATCTCTATGGGTTTGGTTAACCTTATTTCTTCAGTGGCACAGGATTGAATCCATCTGGAGAAATACCAAAAAGGCAGGAGTCAGCAGTAATGCTGTAGTGCTTTTAATATATAAAGACATCCATGCACAAACATTAATGAATGTAATCCATACTTTGTTACCACTGTCTTTTTCCCTTCAACTGAAACTACCGAACTTTTTGTGACTGTTTCCCTTGCTGCCAGAATACTGCCTCTGATTAACAGTAGTGTAACTTGTCTGTGCTCTGGAATCTCCACAGAAGCCTACTCTCTCCTTTTAGATATTCAGATAGTTTGCTTTTCTCAGTACTGCTTCCCTCCCATTTTCATTTTTTTTAGAACTACTGAAAGGCTTTTGTAATCTGCACAGTCCTGTACAAACACAAGTGTTACTGCTAGTGCCATCCTGAGCAGTGAGCTGCCATGTTTTACACTCATTTCCCATGTATGTAAATCTATAAAGCTGTGAGATTCCCAAAGTAAACAATTGTAATTTTTTTTGGAAGATGGAATAGATTGGCAGGTAAATCTTAATGATAATTGCCTCTAATTAGCACTCCCAACGGATGACAAATCTTTTAGTCACAGCAGAGTATCACTTGAAAATATTCTTGTTTTGCCTTTGAAAACATCAAAGAAAAAGAATTTGGTTTTACTCTATTGCCATAATATTTCATTAAAAGCAGGAAGACGAAATGAGATGTGAAAGGCAGAAAATGAGAAATGGCTTTGAGGAAAGGAGGTCTACGTTGAATGGAGGGCCTGTTCTTCATTCTGCAGCCAGTTTCCTAACAGCTACTACCTCACCCTCTTCTGCTCACACCCAAAGCTTCTCCATGAGCATTATGGAGAGGTTTAATTGTGAATAGTTCCTGAGAGGCATTGGGTTCACTGAGCCAGGCTTTCCCTTACTGAGGATTGAACACATCCAGTGAAGACTCCTCATGACTAGCAACATTTAGAGTGAGTGAAAAGTGGGATGTAATGCATAGGCTATTTCAAACTGGGATACCTTCACTGAAATACACAAAAGATGTTTTCCTTCTTTTCTTTTCATTGCATGGAAACTAGAAAGGCCTTAAAATTTCTATCACAGTCAGTACCCATTTGAGGTAATTCTTTCCTGGGGTCAATGGAGCTGAGCAGAGCTGCAGTTCTAGATGTCCATCTCACAGTTCACTCAACCTACATTTCTGAGGTTTTCTTGGAAAAAAAAAAAAAAAAAGTAGCTAGAAAATTTTCTTAAAACAATCAGTGAAATTCAGAGGAGTTAAAAGCATCATCTCTCAGAAGCTTGTGCTGTGTATTGCTTCCCTCTGCTTCTACATGCACACTGAGAAATGTGGTAACACATCTGTTCCCACAAAGTGGTGCAGCCCATTTCTTCCTCTTTGAGAAATGTAGGTACCATACACTGTCTTTTTAACAAGTACTTGATTAAATACTGCAATAGGTACTAAGTGGGCATTGATAGAGAGTTTTGAAGAAATAATCTTTGAATGTAGGGTAAGGACTGATGGGGTTCATAGTGAGTTTTAAGTTCCTATGGGAGCAATGTCTATTTAGACTAAGTACTGTTGTGTCCCAATAGTATGGTTACTGATCTCAGGTAGGATTGCTTATGTCGAACTGCTGCCTACCCACCTTACAACTTGTGAAGTGGTTATGCCTATCTAAATAAGTGACTTTGCTCTTGTCTTTATTCTTTTACAGTACATCCTATCAATTTTTTGAGATCTTTTTAAATCCACATCCTCGCCTACAAAATGTTTGTGAACATTTTTCAGTTTTATATTACTTGCTAATTCAATAAGGACATTTTATATTTCTTCATCCAAGTCATTAAATGAAGCATTTAACAGGACTGGATGCACTCTTGCAGAACCCTGTTCAATACTTTCTTTCAGTTTGACATTGAACTGTTGATAATTAGTCTTTGATTCCTCTTCCCTGTGCTTCACTTATTCTATGATATACCCTCATTTCTTGAACTGTAAGGAAGGGATGACAGCATTCTTGTTGCTCACAGAGTTGCTCTGAGGATAAATCTAACTACAATTGTTAGATCTAACATGATATTGTGGGCTGAAAACCAGATTTTGTTCACGTTCCTATGACCAGTGACTGTTGGAGTGGTCTTTCTCCTCATGTGCAGTGAAGAGCAACATGCATATGTTTATTCTGTTCCCTTATCTACACCCGGAATGTTAATTAGAATTCCAATATTAATTGGAATTTCCTGGATTATGTCCAGACAGGGTTGTTTTTCTTTATTGAGGTGAACAAGTTCTCTTTCAAGAGCCTAGGAAGGGGAGCTGATTCACCATATTCTCTTATGCCAAAGCATGAGGAATGACAAACAAAAAAAAAGATAAACTAATGACTGAAGGGTTACAGAGAATGTCAACTTTCCCTCCTATCCTCTGCACCAGATTTCCAAAATACTAAGGATGTATCTGCTGTTGACTTCCGTGGGCTCCAAGTAACTCGGATTTCAGAATGTATCCAGATCTGTTGAGGTCTTTTTATCCTGACCACAATCTAGCTTTTGTTTTGGCACTGTAGAATGAAATAATTGACTGCAACTGATTATGCATTCCAGTTATACCATGGCCAAATTATGACATAGTAAAACCCTCAACAGTAAAGGCTATTGTTTAGTTACAGAACATAAGAGTGTGAGGGCCTCAGAGAAGAAAAACAGAGTCCTTGTTTCAAGACAAGAAAGGAATAGGTTCACCCCAATTAGAAGTTGCACTTGGGTCAATTTATAGCCTCCAAGAGCTCTCCACCCACAAATATGTCATTATTTATCTTGAGCACTCCTACATGTCTGGTAAAAAGTTATCCACACAAATGTTGATTGCGAACTCGTTCTAGATATGTCAGGCTCCTTGTTTGACATGACCCAACATTCAGACTGTGCAGTGATCAGGGAAGGAACTTGCATCATTTCACTCAAAGCTGAGATTTATCCATTCTTTTTAGTTCTTTTTTTTTGTAGTTCCAAGCTACTGCTCTGGTGAATGAAAAGGGACAGGTACCTGCAGAGGACAACTGAGTTCTTCAGACTGTTGTGTTGTCTTTAGGAAATGCTGCCTTCTTTACATTGTCTAGAGAAGGAATATTAGCTCCATGGCTAATTTAGATTCCTTTGTTAAACACATTTTTTCAGTCTGGGTGAATATGCGTCTATCCATAGGTGCTATTCTATTTTCCCAGGTTCCTCTTCAGTGATTCAAAATGAAAATATGTCATTGTTATTTATGCATTTCACTCATTGCAATTATCCAAACTGGGATTAGGCAACACCTTTTAAAAAATGATAACCCTCTTCCCAAACTAATTACCAGAATCCCATCAACTGCAGCTATTAACCCTAAGGAGCTTCAAAGGTGAAGCATCAGCTGAGCATACCATAACCTGCATCCTCACCCCACAAAGTTGGTATCCATTGGGATCACACGCAATAAAAACCACATTATCATGTTGTCCATAGGTCACCATTGCTAATATCTAGAAGGTAAAGTTAAGTACGTGTTTCTGCTTGCTTTTCCATCTCAGTTTCTTTTTCTAGTTCTCCTGAGTTTTGCTAGCACAACTCTCTCCATTTGTAATTCTCCATATGTGAGCAGTTGCTTTTCTGTGAAATAGATTTCTTCAGTGTAAATATTTGAAATAGGAACCTTTCCCTCCATATTTTTATATCAAGTTTTTAATTTAAAAATCAACTGACAGATCTCTTTACATTCATAATTGCCTAGTGTTTTTTCCTAACAGCAGTGAAGCAGTAGCTTAGGGTACCTGTTCTTTTTGCTGAATGATAGGTCTTGATTTTTGCTTCTTAACTGCATTTTGTTAATTACTTTTCTTGTTCCTTTAATCTCAAAAATATCTACTGCCTCCTCTGTTTCCCTCATTTTTTTTTATTCTTTTGGTTTTCTTGCCCTATTTTATTCTTTCAGTATCTTTGCTCTTTATTTTCAGCTAGTATGGCATTGTTCACTTTCTTTTTTCATTGTCTCTATTTTTCACTGTCATTAAAGAATATTCTGTTATAGTTTTGAAATCTTTTATTTTCTCCTAGAAAATATGGGAATTAAAGTCAGTGGAACCTACTAAAAAAGAAAACATTGTAAAGTTTTATGGCTACATCAATTAAAGAGATTTCAGTGTTTACATTCAACTCGAGGTAGTCTCACTAGCTTCAGACAAGTTATGACAAGGTTTCATTTGATTTTATTATTTTCTCCTGGCATACTTAATGTTGTCTGAAAGTAGGAAGGTTTTTTGTTGTTTCTTGGGAAAATGAAATCACCAGAAGTTGCAATATTTCAAAATATCTTAAAGAGTGAACAGGATTAGAAAAGCATTAATCCTCTTGGTTTAGAGTGAGCCTTTATTTCTGCTTATGTGCTATACACAAGATCTGCTTTTCCTAGTGCTTTGCTCAGAATAGATAACTTCAGACTTCTGGTATGTATTGCTGCCTCCTGAAACCTCTAGATATTTTATCATTCTCACTTGCATTTTAGATGGCTCTGTCTTAGATTACTTCTGAAATCCTGACACAACGGCATTGTCTGATCCAGCTGCAACTCAGCTGAGTTTTCTTGTGGGCTGATAGAGAACCAGATTGCTGTTCATGAACCGATGTGTCAAGCTGTTCCAAGACGGCAGCTCTGGTGATGTAAATTCCTCTTTAGGCACTGACTGTAGTGCTTGTAACCATAGTACCTGTGCCTTCAAACATTAATAAAGTAGACACTACTCCGAGGCAGAGAAATATCACCACTTCAGTGTTCATGATGCAGGAAACAGAGCTGTGTTAAGTTGGAATCAACGGGAGCCTGAAAATGGGAGCCTGAGATTTTTCCCAGATTCAAGACTGAGTCACCAGCGCAGCTCTGTTAAGTTCCTGCTCTGAAATTTGCCCTGGAGGAAACTTCCACTATTAAGTGGAAGTTAAGCATAGAGCCTTGACAGACAGAGTAAATATACCACCCTCATACTGGTATCCTGAGCACAGCAGGAGTCAGTAGAGAGAGACAGTTTTCTTGTTTCAGAAACTGAAACCAGTGAACTTGATGCCCAGAGCAGCTCAGACTCTCAGCTCATTCTCCCCTGCCATAGAAGAGCATCTCCGCTCTGTATTATACTATCTGCTACCTTTGCAATGGTTCTTTCCTCCCTCTCCCATGTGCTCAGACAGCCAAATTAGCAGATGCCAAGGTCAGCCCCTTGGGGTGCCTCTGGCACCCTCATTTTGGATTTTGCTGTTCAGAGTGGCTCACTAGTGCCATGGGCTGGCAGTCTAATAATCTCACTCACCACACACAGTGACTATGTTTACTCTTCTGATCTAGCCCAAACAAAAGATGTCATTTACACCACTTGACTTTAACCAGGCCTTCAGCTGATCTGTGCTAAAAATGTTTGATGGCAGTCTTTAAAATCTTCCTGCATAAAGTTATAGACAAGATATTACTTGTGTGAATGCCAATGAAATTGAAATATCGTGAATACAAGATCTCATTTAGAAATTGCTAAATGTTCAGAACAGTCCAGATTGTCAAAGGCATTTGCGTATGTAATTCCTTGAAACCAATGCCACCTATGCAGCTAAATCCCCTCGGGACAGACATAATCTCATGTGTCATTGCAAGATGTTGGAATGAATGCAGACCAGTCAACTTGCTGTCAGGCCTAAAAGGAAGCTTATGTTGGTATTGACCCACATGTCTTCCAGTTTTCCTAAGCATTACATTTCAGTCCACTGCTCATGATCATGACTCTGAGCAGTTCCAGTTATTTTCCAGCCCTCACAAAACGCCAACATAAGTCTTGAACATAATACCAGGCTACTTGGAATATAGGATATAGCTCCACAAGGAAGGGGAGACAACTTCCCACCTCATTAGTGTTTCTGTCTTTAGTGAAATAAACTTACTGACAACCTCTTGATCTTGAGGTTCTTCTTCCTCTTAGGGCCTTTGCCATCTGGGATGTCTAACTGTACCTTTTCTAGGAGAAGACATTAACATCTGCTGACATTGACCTTGACCTTCTCTACCCTGTAATATTCTTGAAGAATTGCATTCTCCAAACACTTTACACACTAAATCCAAGCAGTTATACACTCAGGTTTCTACTCTTGGAAAGTCATATTTTATGACTAGTCATGCCCTTCGGCTTCACTATTTAGAAGAACAAAAAATATGCTTATGTCACCAAACTACAGTCCTGACGCTCTATGGGCTGTTCTGTGACTCCCTCATGAATTATATTTCAGAGCTGGGTGTAAGATGAAATGAAAAATAGATATATCAGAGATTGGTGTGTGTGACTGGTCTTGCTGTGCTTCTTTGCAGGTTTTCCAGGATGCAGCATCAGGGTAAGCAGCCACAGTACGCAAATTTTTTTTATTTTTAATTTACTTTTTATTGTACCAGTCTGAAACACTTGACACTCCATAAAGTTTAAGACAACAACATCAAGCACATCATTGCTAAGTAAACATACAAATTAAACAAGCTTATAATTCTCCAGGTCATATTCCAGTCAGTACATTGGCAGATCAGCCCACAAACTGTTGGGATAACTTATTTAACTCTGCATGTCTCTGTTTATTTTTCCTTTCTTTCTCTGCCTTGTATAAGTCAGATCTAGGCGTTGAGGCAAGCAGTTCCTCTCCTCATCCTTTGTACAGTGTCCAGGGGAATTCAGTCCTGATCTCTTCCTTGCAACTACCACTGCTGAAGGCAACACACATCATGAATGGGCACTAACTAATCCATAATGCCACAGCTGGTATTTATCTCACCTGCCTTAAGATATCTCTGCTCAAGATATATCCATCTGAGTTGGCCAGCTTTGGCTCCATTTATAGTCAGTATAGAGAAACAAGTATTTATGGAATATTAATTTATCTGGTTTTGTTTGGTTATCAACATTAGGATAAAAGGAATTGTATCTTTAACTGACTGTACCCAGTAGCTGGGTCTCTACTGGGCAGTTCAGAATAACCAGCTTAGGCAAAAGTGACGGTTTTTAGTCAAGGTAACTTATGCCACTTATAGTTTGATGATCATTTTCTATTTAGAGGATATCCATACATTTAGGTAAGCCAGCATTCTGCCTGCTTTGTACCCCAGGAGCAACACAAAGGAAGTTCAGCCAAAATGTTGCCTAATAACTCTAAGCCTTCCAAAAAATCTCACAGACATGTACGTATGATATCAATTCAACTGGACTTTGTCATTTTGGAGGACAATACAGGCAAAATGAGATGAACTTGAGGATGACAGCATCTTGTTTTTTCTTTCTCTACGTTAACACTATAAATAAAAGGGGGAGGAGCAGTTACAAAAGAAAGTCTCATCTTAAAGGTGAGAATGCTTGCTCTCAATGCACAGTTACGACTTTCCTACCACAATAAATCCCTCAGAAATTATGATTCTTGCATGGCAATGGAAGTCATGAAGGATGGGAGTGAAGTGCCTCACAGTCTGGTTCCAACTGTCTGGGATTTGACCAATGGTACAGAAACTTTTCTTTTTTTTTTGAGAGAGAGAGAGCTTTGTTTTAAATGTGAAAGAGATTAGAGACATGGAAGCTTTGCATCAATCGGAGCCTATCCAAGGATGGCTCTTCAGCTGGTATTAACCATGAAAATGTTATGCATCAGCATCTAACTTAGTGTCTTTTTTTTCAAGTGAATATCTTTGCAGGTTAGAGGCAAGGGAAGAGAGTGCCAGCTGAATAAAGAAAATCATTCAAAATACGGACACTTCTTATAGTATTATCTCTATATTCCACAAGGCAAACAACGGTATGACAGGGTGTAATATTTGGATTTAAAAGATATTTTGGCAACTCCTGAATGAAATTTCATTATTTTAAAGATAATTTTACTATTTTAAGCATGTTACTCAGATTTTTTTGCTGTTTCAGGAAGAAAATATTGTACAATGAAAGAATATGAAATGTAATAATAAGGCTTGGTGTTATTTTGCAACTACTTATTTGAGCAAAACTACCAAGGGAGAAACCCTTTGTTGATGATCAGTGCGGTGTATTCACTGCACCAGAGAAGGTGACTCTCCTTGTAACTTCATTTTAGCCAGAATTTAAATTCCACTTCAGTATTTATTTGTAAACATTAGAATGATACAGACCAGATCTTTCTGTCCCTGAAACAATAGCTATATGTGAATGCAAGATTGAATTAACTTCATCATCATCTAACTCTGCTGAAATGTATGAATTCATCTGCCTTAATAATAGCTTGCGTAAGTCATTTCCAGGCATTGTATCTTTATTTCTGAGACAGTCGTTCTCTAAAACATTATTTTTTTTTTCACTTAGAGAATCAAGAGGAGAAAGAAATACTTCTCTTCAACTGATACCTCTTAGTTCACAGGAACAGGGTGTACAACTCTGCTTCCTTTAAGAAGAAATATCTCCTGCTCTTGAATGCAGTCTACATACACGTGAATACTGTCACAACATTTTATCAAGCGCAGGAAATATCCATGCCACATGTAGTCATGGCAATATCCAGAACCTTACAGTAAGGAAAGGTGATTTTTCTTAAAATACAAATAGAAAGAAAAATTTTTCACTGATTCATGCTCTCAGTTGCACTCATGAGCAGCACCATGAGACCCAATAACAGCCCAGCAGGCAGACACCACAATGCTTGTGTTGAAATTTTAGATCCAGGGTCTATTGCAATGACACTGAGGACAAGTGACACCAACTGTCAAGGCTTTCTGGGGTCTCCCAAGTTTCCCTCAGGATGTATAGGTTTCCAGTATGCATTTTTGTACTCTTTGGAGTCTGGCAGTGATGAGTGTCTCCATCCTGTCCTATCTCTGTGAATCATCAAGTCACTACAATTCTTCATCTCCAGGTATAGGTGTCTTGTGAAGCTGCAGGTAGATGTGTTGGGAGCTTCATGACCTGCTAATCCGTGTGCCCATAACAGTCTTTTCTGATAGCCGTGTCCCAGCTGTATGCTCCTGCTGGTGTCTCCACACCTGCTTGTCCCCATGCATTGTCCATTCACACCAATCTTAGTCTTATTAAAATGCTGTACACCCTGACTAACATAGATCTGTGTGATTAAACTGTAATGCGAAGTTACACTGATGAAGAATCATACTTTGCTTCTTGATAATCCTTCAGGTCTCCTGGTGCACTGCATTTCAATCTAATACAACATGCAACCAAGGACATAATTTGTTTTTTATGCATTTTCTACTTGTTTAAAACCATTGATAGTTTGTTTTGATTTTCCAGGTAATGTTGATTTTAATTGTCTTCAGCTCTCAAGAATTAAATTTGTACCAAGTCTTTGTCAAATGGATATGGTGACTACAATAAATCACGTATTCAATTAGCTGCCCCATCCTAAAATAGATGTTTGAGGTAGAAGAAATTATCCTTTAATGAAAAGTATGTTTCTTTGTCACTGACAATAAGGAAAGTTAGACTTGGTTTACTCCAGTCAGTTCTGATTGGTTCAAGTTGCATAACAGGAATCCCACCTTTAACAGAAACAAGTGTGTAAGGCCTGAATAAGCTGTTTAGTAAATTTGAATATTTTGAGACTTAGAATGCCTGAAATGACTGATTTATAAAAATAAGATCCTTTCTGTCTTGTTCCTGATTTAACGCCAGATAGCACAATTCCCTCCAACACTGTGGCTCTCCAAGGCACACAAGACCTCAGCCAGAACCTACATCTGCCTTTGGAATGAAACAAATCACTATCCCAGTTCCTAAAACTTTAGGAAGATCAAGGTCTGGGTCTGAGTTTTCTGCATCTGGATCAGAAAAAAAATGAAAGTTCACTTAAGAATTTCTTTTTTTTTTGGAGGGAACACTGGAAGTTGATTAACTAATCTATTATGAAAATCCTTCTTTTGTTTGGTGGTGAGAGAAAGAAACCATGCCTTTTTTTCTCCCCTTTTATCTTTCCTCAGATGCCCAGACCCATTTCACTTAGGCTTTGTACTGTAATGGCTTATAGTATGCTCAGCATTGTCTAAGCACAGAAGTGAACATCAGGAATGCCACTGTTTGAATAATCTCACTCTCTTATGTCCTTTAACATAACAGTAATATCAATCCTTGGAAATCAAGAATGAGTTGGCTATTGGTTAAATGATGCTGATATTGCACAAGCTGTGAACTGCTGTTGCCAATAGGTGCTTAGGGGTAGATGTCCTATGTGAAAAATAGGCTGGAGATATTTCCTTCCAGAACCATGGATATTATGTTTCTGGATGTGACAGAAAAGAACTTGGAACTCTTGGAAAGCTGTTGTTGTGTTGTCTGGGTGAATGGCAAGTAGTTTACAATGTCTATGGAGAAAGGATTCAGACTCTCATTTATAACTGCAAGGCAACACAAATGCCATGGAAAAGTAGTCTCCAAAACAGAGACAAACAGCTTTGCTGTGGTCACCACTGACTTGAAAGCCTTACAGAAGCAGCTGCTCCTGAATATCCTTTAAGCCCATTGAGCCTTGATCCAGCTGTTAAAAATAACAACGTTTTTCATCCTCCATAATAATCGGATATAGCAGAGCAGTGCTGGAGGAGTGGTTGCATAAAAAAGCTTTGGTTATGTAACAAAAATGCACCATAGGTCCCAAGTTCCAGAGATGCCAGGTGGGTCTGTGTGGCAGCCTTTGACCATCCCTTTACAACATGCTGTGCTGGCAACAGCATCTGACAAAGGACTCTGAGACCCTTGCACCTTTGCAAACAACTGCAGATCTTTTTGTCATCCCTGGATTTGGTGTTCTCTCTGCCCTTCTGCGTTAGAGGGTCATGGAAAGAGGCTACATGTTCGTACCTCATCAGCTGTATACCATCTTACTCCTCCAGTGACATTGGCTTTGTAAAGATATTCTGGACTTTGTAGTGAGGCACCTAAATCACTGCTTTGCTCTCTCTGCTGCAGTGTCCAACGGGGAGGCGGGGTAAAGTGCTGGGGCAGTTGCATCTCCTGATATTGTGGATACATTCACAGCAGTCACCTCTCAGGCACCTCTGTTGGTATCTAGACCTATGTAGCTGAGTGCCAATGAACACCCTGAGATGATGCACCACTTTCCTTTCTTCTGCCTCCCCAGGAGCCAAATTGGCACCCACCTGGAATACATTCCTGAGATCACATTTTCAGATCAAACGATCAGAAGTTGTCCAGCAGCTAAACGCTTAAGCATGAAAGAAGCTGAAATATTCAAGCAGTCCCTCTGGAAGTCAGTAGGACATTTCCCACTGCTAAGTGCTTCTCTGGATTGGCCTCAGACTGAGCTTGAACTTTGCTGGTTTACTCACCATAAGATTAACAGAAATGGAAAGAGCTAAAAATTTCCTTTTAAAGAAATTGAAAATCAAAACAAATATTTCCCTGAAGATTTACTAGCAGTAAGGTTAGAGAAACTGGTGTGGAAAAATATGAGACCTATTTCCACAGAGATTTCCTGCTTATTTTTATCAGCAAACTTCAGCTAATATGTCTTTGTATGCGCAGAACTCCACTACGTGTTGCAGTTGAGGTTTGCAGGATGTAAAAATCCAGAGGCAACTGGCAAAGTAATAACTGTCTTAATTAAGATAAATTAATTCAGCTGATCTTAACTGAATGTGCATAGGCAATATAGGGTTTGTTTCATTATTATCTCATGCCAGGAAAACTCCAAAGAGTTGAGAGAGAAGAGACTTATCCAGTCAAACACCTGATAAATGCATTACACCTCAGGGCATTTTTTGGTCTTTGAAGTCACATCAGTCCTGGTTTGCATGAAATGCAGTAGAGATTGGCACTGGTAGGTACTCAGAAAATGTATTTCCCTCCTCAGAATAACTCTCCTTTCCCAATGATGACCATGACTGAAGCCTGCCTGCTGCTGTGAAGGGAGAAATTGCTTCTGTGAGGGCCCTTTTGGCAGACATAGAGAGTGTAGAGAACATCCCGGTATTTTTGGTACCTACCTGTACACCACGAGGACGTTGAAGAGTTCCCAGTTTGCAAAGTACATGCCAATTCCACACCCTCTGAACATCTTGAAGAAGGATTTTAAAGAAAACCATTTTTAAAGGCTTCATATTAAGCCAAGCAGAAACCCTGAGGTTAATGCTGGACTATTTATTTGTTTTCCTCAAAGGTGACCTGCCTCAGATCTTGTTGTAGAATCATAGAATGGTTTGGGTTGAAAGGGACTTTAGAGATCATCTAGTTCCAACTCCCCTGCCATGGGCAGGGACACCTTCCACTAGACCAGGTTGCTCAAAGCCCCATCCAGCCTGGCATTAAACAGTTCCAAGGACAGGTCACCCACAACTTCTCTGGGCAACCCATTCCAATGTCTCACCACTCTTACAGTAAACAATTTCTTCCTAATATCTGATCTAAACCTACACTCTTTCAGTTGGAACCCATTACCCCTTGTCCTATCACTGTACTCTCTGATAAAGCGTTCCTCCCCATTTTTCATGTACTCATATGCAGAGCCTGAAGAAGGATTGCCAAAATCTATGTTGCTGAATGTGTACTAAATAGAAAGGCTACGTTTGAAGGAATGGTCTGAAGCAGGTGCCATTAGGTGGGTGAGTGAGACTGCTGCTTGTCCTCTGAAGCCTTTAGAAGAAGCTACTTAGCTCCAGGAAATATCGCAGTGTGTGTAAGAAGAACATCCTAGGACTTGCTGAAAATTCTTGGTAAGTCTCACTAATAAATAGATGCAGCTAGCAAGTCCACCAGACATCTCTCTTCTCTTTTCAGCTGTGCATGGGGTGCTGGGCTCTGTCTGATGCTATGGCTTCAATGAGACCTCTGAGAAAGCAAATCCACCTCAAATAAAACCTTATGGGTTTTGATCTGTCGAAATCATGAGAACTTAAATAGGCATATTTCACACAGTCCTGGTATTTCCCTTCCTCCTGCCTGCAGTTTTCTATCATCTAGGGTACCATTTGCTCAATCTATTACAATGTGCTATTGGTTTCAGTCCCCCACTTTGTGACCTTAGTGCATTCTCTTCCTGCAAAGGACCACAATATAAATCACTAGGTCAGGGAATAATGAGTCTAGTATTTTTAAAAAGCTTCTCACACACAGGCAGGGTATCGACTGATGATTCAGCAGGTGAGGGCTGTAATAAGGGGACATTTTTTCCTTTTATGTTTGTTGAAAAGTGAAGAAGGAACAAGAGAAATACTTTGTTTCCTGAGACAAGGATCTTGGCTTCACTGGGCTTTAGTTCACTAGAATCACCTAATAGGCTTGAGCATAAAGAGCTGGACAAAGCTAAAAGGATAAATAAACTGATGAAAGTCTCCAACATGACTTTCCAATCTGAAAATTGGATTAAATATGGTTCTACTGTTATGTAAGCAGACAGTAAGAAAAGGCTGACTTAGTGGTCTGTGAACTAAATGAGATGCAGGATCTCCTGGTTTCTAAGCCTGTCTCTGCCAAACCTGTTTGCCCATGACCGCAGGGGTAAATGTTCAAAGAATCACAAACACAAATGCCAGAAGGGACTATTAGAGTCACCTCATTGAACTGTTGCAAAACTGATTATCAGGCATTTTTGCCCAGAAATTTCTGCACTGAGCAAGTTAGTTCTTTGAGCGAGATGAAGGTCACCAAAGACACATTTGTGGCAAGCGTTGCTGGCAAGGGCAATGTGTGGATTGTGCTTTCTTTCTCAAATTAGAGGTTAAAGATGCTGGTGTAACCTCTGTGGAAGGCAGGGGAAGCTTTCTCAGAAGCAATATGCAGACAAAGTTCCTGTCAGGAGCACCTGGTGGCTGCGTGAGAGGGGAACTCCCAGTTCCTGCCCAGCCCTCAGTGGGAACATAATTGTCATCCCTTAACAAGCTCATTCCTAACCGTGGCAGCTGCCAGGTCCATCCCTTGCCCAACCCAACTGCGTCATCCAGGGCCTGCATACATGCCATCTCCAGCTGTTGACCCTACAGCAACACAACAAGATGTCACAATTTGGCAAAGAATCTACAGTTCTTGCAGGTAGATTTTGTAATAATTAATTCTTTCACTGTACAAGGGAGGAAAATCAGAGTCAGTCTGATGATTTATGACGTCTTCTCATGAAACTTTTTTTTTCAGTACTCCTATTCCTTTAAATAAAAGTTAATAATATCATGCTGCTAAAAAGGCAGGAATATTCATTGGGTAGCAGGTGGGATGATCTCAGAAATTAGTGTTGCAGAAGTGAAAATGTTTTGACTGACAAAAAGTAACATTTTAAAGCACCCTGTGCACAGATGTTAAAGCATCTGAAGAAGCTAAGCGGCCATTTCTCCAGTGAAATTATGCTGAACTGTTGTAATCTACGGCAGCTTTATGTAACATATTGTTTGTTGTATGTAAAGCAAGGAATTCACTCTCTTCTTCAAGTATCAGATATACTTAAAACACCCCCTGTTCACCTACGACTCCACAGAGGTTGTGCTATTCCTTGAAACAAATAAAAACACAACAAAAACTCTCCAAACCTAAACCACATGCCACCTTCTTCATAGAAAAGTTCAACCAGCCATTCAGAAACCAAAGCTCAAGAACAAAGCATGTACTTTTACTGTTTGTTTCTACCCTGGCCCTGTGTTTTCCCTTCATATTTTACACTTACTCCTACCTGCAGCTGTCTGATCTGAAGCTCATTCTCTCTTCTGTTTGACCTGAGGTAAAATGTATCTTTTATTTCCATTATATCCTTCAGCATTTTGCATTTCCCTGTGAAGTCGTCAGCCAGCTTGCTCTTTACTAAAGATTAAAGAAGACTGTTTTTCATGCTGTTTTGAGCAACAGGAGCATGAATATCTGCAGATGCCTCTAGTACATTCTCATGCCAGTCTCGCCCTCTGTGCCCTTTCCTCTTCACTTCCAGAAGGATAAACTGGCCCTGGAGTTTCTATGGTGTCCGCCCTTTGTACACCAAGGGAAATGAGCACTTCTGCAGAACTGACGGCTGTGATTATGTCCCAGTGACACTGAGAAAGTTACTGATACACTTAGAGACAACAGAGCAAGATGCCAGATAACATACTCGAAATACCTGCATCCAAATACCTGCATCCCAGTCTGGCACCTCCTGATCTGCAGAGATGCTCAATTCAGAAGGGGAAATCTGATACGAATCTTGTGTCAGCTCCTATCTGCAGGTCAGTGTCTCCTGCCTTTGCAGTGTATAGGGAATGACACAACTTGTGTATTCTAGCTGTCATAAAAGTGTATACAGCTTTAGGGATGAAAGGGAGATGTCTTTAGGATACTGTTCTTATACACTAATGCCAATTAGTAGAAGAGTAAAAGAAAATATTGAACCCATCTAGCTACAGTGATGGTACTGGGAGTTCAAATGGATGTGCACGAAGGAAATACTTTGGAGAGGATTTCTGAGGTATGCAGGGGGATGAAGTTGAAAGAGAAAATGGTATTTTTTGGACTGTGGGGGAAATTAAAAAGTAGTTAGACAGAGAGATGGCAGTAATGGGGAGTTCCACAGATTAGTACATTGTCTGAAGAAACTTCTTGCGTTGATTTGCTTTGGTCTGGATCTGCCAGTTGGTTTATTTGAAAGCCTCTAGTTGTCAACTGGCAGGAACTGGCAATAATTTCTCTGTCATCACCAACTCAGTGGGACTCATGATGTTATAGATCTCTCACAGTTCCCCCTTAACTCTTTCTTCTATACTTGCTGCTTGACGAGCACTAATCTCCTTAGCTGCTGTCTGTTTCCTCAAATCACATTTTCCTTCCCCTTGAACATTTCCTACTTCCTAGCAAAATTTTGCACAGTCTCCATTCAAACGGGCATGGTGGATCTGTTTAACCATAACAATGTTCTTTACTCTTTTCCCTATTTCTTCTCTAGCAATTCCACATTTTTTATTTTCTTTTTTTTTCTTGTCTTTTCTTTCTTTTTTTTTTTTTTTTTGGGGGAGGGGGGCGAGGGTTTGGTGGGGAGGAAGAGCAGAAGAAGAAAGAGGTAGCTCCTTAGCACTGAGCTGCTTTTTCCACATAATTATCTATGACCTAGGGCATGAGAAAAGGCCTGTAGGGAGAAAGAAGTGCAGGAATGAGATTGTCTAGGGTGAGACATGCTGATTGTCAAGGAGCCAGGGAAGGAACTAGTGGAGAGGCACATTAACCTGGATGGGAAAGAGCATCAGCCACTGAAACGCAAAAAGCAGGGGACAGAATATGGCACTCAAGTCACCCAGCCTAGGTGTCTGGAACAACCTGTTCTGCTCTTCTTCTTTTCCACCTTTCTTTGTCTTTTTTTTCCCAGCAGCTCCTTTCCTCCTCTCCGCTCCTCTATTCCAAGCAAGCTAAAGAAGCATGACAGCCCATTGTTGATGGAAGGCTTATGGAAAGGGCTAATTGCTTTCTTTGCTTTGTTCAGATGTACAAACAGGCCATTACTTATGATCATTACCCAGTTACCATACATCATATGGCCCTGTTCTATTTTACATGCACTAAATATGTCATAGGGACTGTATTTGTCACTAATTGTACAACGGGCTATGCAGGCCTGCTTTAGGAGCTAGTAATTTGTTAACATAAGACATGGGGCTTTGACTTTATCTCAAATTTCCAAATGTTACTGAGGCAGTTAAATTTATTTAAGAGGCACCACAAACTGCACATTCTGTTACTTCTGTGAAACTGCACGTGAATAGCAGTGATGCCCATGTTATGAAATTGCATTCTGTTATAAAAATGATAGAATTATGAAGTGCCATTCTGAACAGGATGGCCATTTCTTCCAGGCATTTTCAAGATTTTTCACTCTACTTTTCCTTATGTTTTTGGTTCCCAACTAATTTAAACTGCATTTCGGAGTTCCTCATTTTGTGTTTCATCAGTGCATGAAGGTTTGTAGCAGAAGAAACTTAAACAAAAGAGTGAAAAACTGAAAAAAAAAAAAAAGGTTTGGAGGTCCTGCCCCTACCCTTGATTGCATTTAGGCAGTGATAACAAATGCAACAGAGCTGTAGGGATAAGATACAGGAAGGAACTGGCCTCAGATAAATCTTTGCAGCCAGAATATCAGTAGCTGTTTAATTCCTTCACTCTCAGCCTGCAGCAAATGCATAGAGTCAAAATGTGTGCTTCAAGTCCCTGCCCTGCTTTGGGTACTGTGCAGGATGGGGGAATGTCCTAGCTCACAAAATGCCTTAAAAGGCATGATTCAACCTAGTTATCTTTATATTCCCACATGGAAGGTTTTAGCTACACAGCCAGCTACACTGGCTAGCCACTGGCCAGTGTGAAAATAGGATGACTTCTTGACAATGTCTCTTTGCTTTAGGGATATTTTACACATTGTCCTGTAGGTTTTGGAAAGCACAGGTATTTCATTGTAACAAACTACTTGAATCTGATATTTTCTGTGACTAGTTGAAACAGTAATTCAAATACCCATGTGCCAGATACCAATCTAAATTCACGCACGAGAGAAAACTGTATGTCAGCATCAGAGAAGTGTAGTGACCCTTGAGGTCCTCCAGCCTTGTCTGGTTGTGATCAGCCATTGTGCAAAGCTCCTGCTGGACCAAGATGTTCCCCACTGACTTTGTAGTTTCCTGCAAGCTATTTTATGGTTGCACTTGGTGATCTTAAAGGTCTTTTCCAGCCTAAATGATTCTATTATTCTATTAGTCTCCCTGGGGATCATACCCTGCTTTTGCATGAAGCTGCACAGGAGTCTGAGGGGAAGAGTGCTGAAACAGCTGGGACATCCACACAGTGCCACGCAGCACCGTGCAGAGAAGTCCAGCTCTAATGTGGAAAGTTGTGTAACCTCCAAGTGATCTTGGGTTTATAATCAGCTGCCTCTTAACAAGTCTAATTTGTTTGGGTAGAGATCTTCTAAAGAGATTGTTAAGTCTCCTGCTCCAGTAACCACCTGGGTGTGGTGAGTATGGATATCTCTGCAAGTAGCTCCCCAAAGTAAACATGGCCGGTAAGCATGGATAACATATCCAGGCACATGAGGACAGGATGTGAAGATGCCCCAGACAAGGAGTTCATGACGGATTTATCCTCCACTCTTATTGCAAAATCTGTGAGCTGCCACTGAGCAAAATTTAAGCACTGATCTGCAACCAAAACAGACAGCTAAGTGGGCAGTACTGAACCTCCAGCCCTCTCAGTTTCTGTGCAATACAACTTGTCTGCCATTACCAGAGGTCTTACTGTCACTAAACACAGCAATACATCTGCTGTTTCCTGTGGGACATCTGGAAAGCGGTTACTCATCAGTTAGTTAAGTGTGTTTTCATATAGGTTAAAGAATGACTTTTCAGCCTGAAGCTGCACACACGCCCTGTTAGCCTGTGGTGACTTCAAGTCAGCTGAAGTTAGAGCTGTCCTCCAGCTGTCCAGGTTGGTGTGGCAGCAGCCTGGCTTTGCCAGCACAGAGCTCAGAGCCTGACCTAATTTGCTAGGCTTTTCAAATAGGATCTCCTGCCAGTGCCAAATCCAAGCTATTGCAGCCTGACTGCTATTCGTACCTAAGCTAATGTATTTAAAACTACATTATGCTGTGGTCAATGATGGAGGTACTCAGTCATGTCATGGTAAAAAGTTAAAAAGGTAGGGCTACCAAGAAAAGTGACTTTCCTTTTATCTTGTGATATTTTTTGAAAACTTCATTTTTTCAGGGGGTGCAGGATACTCATTTTAATCCTTCATAGTTGCAAATACTTAAAGTGCTGCTTAGATATGGATGGGAGGAAACCACTCAACCTGGGGCCAGGAAAGAGGATGGTGTCTGACAAATGGCCCAGCTCTTGCCCTGTAACCCTACATACACACACACCCTGGGAGAGCTACAAGATCCCTAGTCCCTGGTAAAATCCACCATGAACCTACCGAGATATGATATTCAAGGCAAGATTTGTATGCTGAGCATGGACTCTGCTTTCTGAGTTGGTTGGTGCAGCACAAATGACAGTTTCAAGCACCCATATTCTAAAGGGAGAATAATTCACATCTGCCTCCTGCTTTCTAGATTATGCTGATATTTTTTTCATCATGTTTGCTTGTGTCTGTGTATCTATAAGTCATGTATATGCTGCCAGGTACCTTTCAGAACTATGTGCAATGTGCCAGAGATTCACTGACTGAATGAGTGCTGTCAGAGTAGAGAAAATCAAACTTTCATCTCCTGGCCTTCAACAGCATCACCATAATGGATGGGAGACATCTCCTTTCACTTCGCAGGCTGATGTCTTCCATTTAACAGTGTTTGGATAATGCTTACTTCGTGCTCCAGGAGGACAGTTTTCTACTGTGTCCTTCAAGGTAAGGGGAAAAAATAAATCCCCAAATGAACTCCATAAAAATAATCTAAAACATTCCAATCTTCAACAGTGCCTGCAATGTGAGAGAAGTTGGAGACCTGAAAAGTACTTTTATCACTGTATTTACCCCTGACACGTGAGAGCCTCTCCTGCCTCCACTGTCATCACTCACACAGAAACTCAAATTTGCAAGCCCTGCTCTGTGGCATAAGCTCCCTTGAACGTGCTCACTTGCCTCCTGAGCTGAAGTGTACACCCTCCATGGAGAAAGCCATTTATTCCAAATGCCAATACAGTACTTTTTCCTAAGAAGACAATCACCAGACAGTTGCAACATGGCACTGCCTGAATATACAATGTACATTTTTAGCTCAGAACTCTGTTCTTGCTGTATTTTCCACGTTTTGCAACTTTCAGAGAATATCTAGTGGGAAAGGTCCATACTGAGCCAGTCAAGGCGTGATGTTTCAAGGCCAGTGCAAGGTGGATAGGACCTGAAATCTCTCCTTGCTTTATTCAGATGTTGAAACACAGGCATCTAATATGGTTTTGCTCCTTCACATAACGCATCTGTCTTCCAGCTGCCCCTCCAGGGGGGCACAGCTTTTCCACAGGTCCTATGTCGTATCTGTCAGCCATGTGTGAATATCTAGGATAGTTGAATAAGTCTAAAATAGGCAGCTGAAAATTAAGTGGAATGTCCTGAGGTGTATCAAATGGCACTAGCCACTCTCACCAAGGCAACTGCACGTCACCGCAGGTGCATTGCAAGTGGTGATGCAGATGCACAGACCACTCACCTGCCTCCCCCAAAACAGGGCTGCTCTGAAAATGCAGGTGGTTTCTGGTCACCAAGTGCAGCACTGTGGGAATGATCCCTTTGTATGATATTTCATGGCACTTCCTCATCAATTCTGTGTCATCCTTTCAGCATCCAGAGTGGCAAGCAGAATAGCTCTGCTTCTTATTTTCCCATGTTTTCCCAGCACACGGTTATCTGCCTTTCTCTAGCTCTTTTTATTCCTTTGAGCAAAAAATGTACTTGCAGTGATTTGTGCTTTAAGGCAAGTTGGGATGATTAGAGTCGTATTTTCTAATTGACATTTGCATTGTCCTTGTTAGTCATCATTTGTAACTTGCTATTGTCTTTAAGTGATCATAATTATATAAAATAATTGGATATGAAATTTCAGGAGTTTGCCAACTCATTACCACTAATTAAGAACACTCTTTAGTATAAGGTCGACAGCTGGCATACACCTAAAGGAGAATTCATTTCCCAGTCTATTGCTGCTGCTGCTTTCTAAGTTGTGCATAGGAGATACCCACACTTTTTATTCCTCTTTTAAAGAAAGTTTGTTTCCAGGCTGAAAACTCACTTTGTTGAACTTGCTGGTTCAACAAATCAGGCAAGGGGAAGAGCAGGCAAAGGAGGCAGAAAAGCAAGATGATGTTGCGGTTAATGCAGCGTCCATGTAACCTTTGCTTTTTCTTCTTCTCCAGCTATGATTTTTTCACAGGCTTAACGGCTGCTTTCAGGTTCTTTTGCCCTAAACTGCCCTGTCTAAACTCAGGTAAATTAAGCTTTCATTTCCTCAACTACTTTTCTGTTTGAATGGAGAGGAACTTTTCCAGAGCAGATGTAGCAAACATGATTTTTCCAAGGAAAAATGTTCATTTCCTGGGGAAGGACAGTGTGGTTTGTACTCCCAGATAATGCAGTCATTTGAAACTCTTCCTGAGGATTACTGCCTTCTAAATATCATGTGTGTGAGGAAGATTTAATTAACTGAAGTTTGTAAAACACAAGGAGCTCATCAGATAAAGGATGCTATTTAATTGCAAAGTCATAATATATTATGATATCTTGTTGTTATTGTTTTAATACTGTAATTATTCTTATAATAGTTTGTGGTCCACTCCCTCTCTCCTGGCTGTTAGTGTGTTAAAGAAAGCTGCATTTACTGCTGTTTTGCCTTCATTTCTGCCTGTTGCTCATCTTCCCCCTAATAGTAACTGCATTTAGAAATGCAAGCAAATTTATAGAGGGGAAATCTGTCTGAACTATGTAGTTCAAAGTCCAAAAAAGAAGAGGCAAAGCAGGAAAATACAAATATTGTCCTGAGGGGACGAAAGCAGAAACTTTGCACAGTTTGCTTCATCTGTACCACCACAGTTCAAGGGCTTGGATCAATAGAAAAGCATTCACTGGCTCTAGTGGGCTTTTGGTCAGGTCCTGTGTGCAATTCAGTTGCCTAATGAGCTCTCAGGAAGGGTAGCAAGCCGTGCAGGCAGGAATCAGGGATGGGCTCTCTTTGTAGCTCTCTCAGATAAATACAGTGAACAAAACCTTTGCAGGTTTGAATAGCCTCTAGGTTCATATAAGGACACGTTCCATACATCAAATGTATGGGCATCACATAGGCTAAAAGGACCTCTATTTTTAACAGAGGCTCAATTTTTTAAGGAAAACAAGACTCACAGCTGCACACCTAACAGACTTTGAGGTGGGGGTGGCTGAAACCCTGGTAGGAGTGTGCACCTTGTTGAAGTGCTTGCTCCTACTGCCTTCCAGTAGGCAGCACAGTAAGAGCTGAGGTGCAAGAACAGTGTTCACGGCAGGATTTGTACAGCTCTTCACAATGCAAGTGAAAAGAAGGGAAGAAGAGCTCTCCTTTGAAAGCTCCTCACCCATCCTGTCTCCTTGCAATAGATTGTACGGAGACATACAGAGGAGCATGCAATTACTACGTGGAGGAAGAGAAAAGGCACATCAGTACAATGGCACATTTTACCACTAGCCTGTCTCAGAGTCAGGGCTCAGATGCACAGTCACGTGCCGTAGGAGCTGGGGCAGGCTTGCGAGCTCAAGTGAGGTTGAAATCACACCACTGAGACTCATGTGACTACAAGCACCTTGCAAGGCCTTCACAAAGCTGTGAACAGACCACAGGCCACTTCTGGGGTCATCTTGATTACAGAAAAATTAAATGCTGGGTCGCCAGTCAGAGCAGCAGCTGTGCCTAAGGCTTTGCTGAGCTAGGGGAAGCTGAGATAGAGCTGCAGTGTGAAGAGAAGGTAAAAAGGACAAACCCAGTCACATGTGACCATGAGCAGGCAGCAGCTGGGGTCATCTTCATGGAAGAAATTTTTCCTGTAATTCTTCTTTTGTCTCATAAATTGCTCTCACCTTTAAATAACACAATTCCATTAAAGTTTTTATTACATTGTCAGCCTAATCTAAAAGCTTCTTGTGACTTATGATTAACCCTGAATTTATAAAAGGTTCAGAATCTGGCTCTCAATTGACCTCCCCTTTCACTGCCATACTCACAGAATGGTTCAGGCTTTGCTAACCAGGACTGCAGGGATGTAAGACCGCAGCATTACTGGTGACAAATGGTCAGTGGGGGATTGACTGTGCCTTGTGAAAAATACAGTGTTGTATCCACAATGCTTTGGAGCTGGAATAACCTGGTGAAACTGAATCTCTCTCTTTTGCCTCCACCTTGGCCTGTTTTTGATGCCCAGTTCTTGCAAATGCGTACTGGGTTTGGCTGGGATAAAGTTGATTTTCCTCATAGTAGCTCATGGAGCATTATAGAATCATAGAATGTTCTAGGCTGGAAGGGAACTCTAGAGGTCATCTGGTCCAACCTCCCTACTCAAGCAGGGACATCTCTACCTAGGCCAGGTTGCTCAGAGCCCCATCAAGCCTGATCTTGAATGACTCCAGGATGGGGCCTCCATCACCTCTCTGGCCACCCCATTCCAGTGATCTATCTCCCTTTTGTTAAAGAACGTTTTTCTAATATCCAGTCCAAATCTATCCTTTCCTAGCCTACTCCTTGTCCTATCACTACAAACCCTTTTAAATAGACCTTCCCCTGCTTTCCTGTAGGTCCTCTTCAGTTACTGGAAGGTCACTATAAGGTCTCCCTGGAGCCTTTGGATGTGTAATCAAAACAGTGTTGATAATACAGGAATGGTTTAGTTACTTCTGAACAGTGCTTACACAGTGTTATCTTTTCTGGTTTGTACCCTTCCTTGCCAATGAGTAACCTGGGAGTGCACAAGGAGTTGGGAGGGGACACAGCTGGGACATCTGACCCCAGCTGACCAAAGGGGTATCCCAGACCAAATGATGTGCTCAGCAATAAAGGCTGTGGGGAAGAAGCACAAATGGAGGGCATTAAGAGTTATGGCATTTTTCTTCCCAAGTAACCATTGCATGTGATGGAGCCCTGCTTTCTTGGAGATAGCTGATGATGGGAAGTAGTGAATTAATTCCTTGTTTCGCTTTGCTTGAGCACATGGCTTTTGCTTTACCTGTTAAACTGTCTTTATCTCAACCCACAAGTTTACTCACTTTCACCCTTTTGATTCTCTCTCCTATCCCACTTGGGGTGGAGGGAGTGAGCAGCTGTGTGGGGCTGAGCTGCCTGCTGGGGTTAAAACACAAACACCTCAGGGAGTTTTCTGTTACTCTGTTCTCGTACATGCTTCAGGGAAGCAAGCTCAGGAAAATGCCAGTGCTGGTCAGGAGCTCAGAGCCTCTTAGACAGTACGGCTGCCAATTACTGCCAACTACCGATGAAATTGCACAGATCATTGCTAGCATTTGTGTACCCACGAGTTCACATCACAGTGAGATACGATTGAACACAGCTGTTCAGATGCCTGAAACACAAAACAGCGAAATCTGGCTTCGCTCACAAAGCTGGACAGGGGGTGCTCACTTCCAGGATGATCCAGTCTTTGAGACAGTACGAGGCTGCAGCTCTGTGCTCTGCCACCTCACAAGTTCACACAGTGCTTCTTCTGGCTGTCAGGATCCGTGCAGGCTTGAATCAAAGCTCTTGACAGTCTCTGAGTAATGCTGTGTAAGCTACACTGGGAAGAGTGAGACAGACAGCTGATACCCAGTCCAGAGCTGGTAATAATAGCAGTGTTCTCTCTGTCCCTTCTGCTGGTAAAAGACTTGTTACCTGCTGGCAAGAATCTGCTACTGATGAAGCAGCTCTTCTGGCTAACTGTACTGGTGCCCCAATGCCAGCCACACTGCGCACTGCATGTGAAATATGTACCCGTGCGTGCATTGAAATACAACCTGTAGATGTACAAAATTGTCTTGTCTTATGCTGCTCCAACCTGCACATGTGGAAAGATATAGAGGCAGCTTCCCTGGACTTAGGAGGGCCTTAAAAGGTGAATTTCCTTCCTGAACTCCTGCCATCTCCTCCATCATCTTGTTCTTCTCTAGGGCACTTAGGAAAGAGCCTCTGAGGTTCTGGTTTGGCTGGCACAGCAGTGGCACTCCGTTGATGACTACAGAGCTGCCTACATGTCAGGGAATGGGAAGATTTTGCTTATCATTAGGTCTTTGTGCTGTCTACAGAAAAGCTGAGATTTCAGAAAGTTATTTGTTAGTTTCTAATGCAACCAAGCCAGGTGGGCTTCCTAGTCGTTTGTATCCAGCCTCTAAGAAAGATCAAAGACATGAGTAATACTTTTAAGCACAGTATATGAAGTCATTTCTCCTTGCTAACCCAAATAACCCTCTTAAATCCTGCCTATAACTGGACCTTAAAGGACAGATGTATGATGCTGATATGCAATTGGAAAACTTGCCAGGTCAGGGGTTTCCCACTTTCTGTTCCTCCATCTCATCTGCAGTGGCACAGGATGGAGATGTCAGTATGTCCTTAGCAAGCCAAACACTTGCACAGGCAGGTGAGCTCTGGTCCTGTCTATGGACACCAGACCTGTGATTCTCACCAGCCCCAAAGCCAGTTTTCATCCCTCTTGCTCTTCCTGGTGCTCCCTTCTGCTCTGGTGGCCTGAAAGTGGCAACATCTGTGAACGATAAGAATGATTGTGGTCAGGGATGCATCTGGTTCAAAGAAAATTGAAAATTATATCCAGAAACTCCTTTCTGGGAAAGCATTATGGGTTATGAAGTAAATAATCCATTTTCATTACCATGATAGTTTTAATAAGGTAGCATTCTGGTGTCCTTATGATCTAATGGTGCCCATTTCATACACTTACATGAGAGATTATCTCCCCTTTTCCCACTCCTCTGCTGCAAAATACAAGCTCTGGCAGAATGTGACAGACTGAAAGTACAACGTTATGCTCTTTAGTACCCACAGAGCTCAAACTGGCACTAGAAGACCCTTTGCACAGCATCCAACTGATATGCCTTGGAGCTGATTTGGAAGGGACTCCTGTTAGATGGGAAAGAAGCCTAAACCCAAAGTGCTCGGAAATCAAAGAGGATCTTTGACTGGCTTTAACGGATTTTGAATGAAGCCTCCACCCAAGCTGGGAGTGCCAAAGGGAGACTATTGCCACTGCTAAGCCATGCTGTGGGGTGTTGTGAAGGTGGCCCCACACCCTTATAAATGTGGCTGAGACAATGGTCTCATATCATGCCTTTTCTAGAGTGATGAGAGTGGGCAAAGATGGGGTTCAAGGATAAATAAGGACAAACATTAAGAATACTCTTCCCTATCTCCAAGGGGAAAAAAACAGGTACAAGAAGGTGAAGTGTTCAGCTGGCGTGGCACTGGGAACACCATGAGCTCCCAAGGAGCTTCTGTGCTAGGGCCAGATAAAGTCAAGGCCAAGCACTGAAAGGGTCAAATCAAGACACATATGCTAGAACAAGTCCAAAGCCTATGTACATGTTCGTATTCAGGTATCAATGAGCTTTACAGGAACATCTACCTGAAAAATATGATTTTGGGGTAAACAAATCACACAGTCACAGAATCACAGAATGTTAAGGGTTGGAAGGGACCTCAAAGATCATCTAGTCCAGCTTCCCTGCCAGAGCAGGATCACCTACAATAGATCGCACAGGAATGCGTCCAGGCGGCTTTTGAATGTCTCCAAAGGAGACTCCACAACCCCCCTGGGCAGCATGTTCCAGTGCTCTGTCACCCTCACCGTGAAAAAGTTTTTTCTAATA